>KZ112507.1:0-178145 GCA_002120305.1 Hypoxylon sp. CO27-5 | reverse complement strand
TGTCACAGTTCCGAGATGCCGAGTCACGTGCGGAGCACGTGACCGAGTGGGCAGCTCCATACGTATTTAGAGCACACCGCCAATTGGGAGCTACGCTCCTTCTTTCTTAATAATTCATACCGTTCAATCAATTAGGAGATCCGGCACCACAATGACTGTGTGACAAATATTATAATAAATAAATTTTAAAATACCTTAATAAATTTATCGCCTTTACTATTATATTTTAAAAGATTTTAAAAAGCCTTAATTAACCTATTAAATACCTTATAATAATTACAATCTTTTATAAAAATATTTTAAAATATATTAATAAACTTATTATATTAATAACGTTAAATTATAACCTTTAATATAATAATTAATTTATTAAATATGCTTAATAAAGCAATTAAATCTTTAACGTTTAATATAATTAAATATATTAATTAATATATAAATATTTTAATATTAAGTGTTAATTAGTTAAAGTTTTTAATTTATTTTAAACCATTAAATATATCTTATTAATATTTCGTAACATTAAAACCTAATATAAATAATAATTAATAAAGTTACCTATTACCATTACACCTTTTTAATTAACAAGGCTAAAACATAAGTAAAAATGATGTATTTAACATTTATAATAAAAGTTTAAAAAGCTTTTAAATAAGATTTTAATTTAAAAAATATAAAGGTTTTTATAATTTATAATATTATTTATTAAAGATAATTTATTTATATATTAATTATTCCTTAATTTAATGGTTAAATAAAGTAAATTAATATAAGTATTTTATTAATTAAGTTATAATATTTATTTTATAATTTTTAAATAAAAACATGTTACTTAAAATATAAAAATATATAAGCTAGTATTATGGTAAAATTATATACCTTATTTAATAAAAGATAAGTATTATAATTTAAAAAAGTAATTAAAACATAAATAAAATAAATGATTATATATTAAAGTATTTAATAAAGAATAAAAATGTTATTTTTTTAATGATTAAATATTTATTTATTAAAAATATTATTTTAAAAAACCTAACTTTTAAAAACTTATAAGCTATTATATTTTATTAACTTTTCTTAAAATTTGCCTATTATAGCCTTTTTTTATAACCTTATTTTACAGCTAATTATTTCTTTAAAGTTAACTTTTTTTTTTACTTTACCATTTTTTACTTGCTTACTTTTTATTTTATCACTTCCTAAATAAGAAATATTATTTAAAAACTTTATAAATTATCTTAAGGGCTTTTAATAAGGCAATAATATATTTTAGGCCATTTTTTTAAACATAATATATGTTTTAATAATAAATTTCCTACCTTTAATATATTATTTATATTTATTACTTTATTAAGCTTTTTACTTAAATTTACTACAATTATAATTATAAATAAAAAGTATAATTTAACTATAATATTTATTATATTTCTTTTTCTTTCCTTTACTTATAAAAATATATTAAAAATATATATATATAACTTTTTATACTAATCTTTTTTTAATAATATAAAAATATTAATAAAATAAATAATAAAATATTCTTTATATTTTTAATCTTAGTCTCGTTAGAAAATGTAAAGCTATGCTTTAATACCATTTAATATAATGTTAAAAGTAATAATAATAAATAATATAAAATTACCCCTTTCTTTTAAATATTAATTAAGTTTTTAAGTAATATTAAAGTAAATAATATATCCCATAATAATTTAATTTTAAATAATTATTAAAGATTAAGAAATATTAATATTAAAACTTTTATATTTAACTATAAAAAATGGAAAATTAAATATAATATAAATTTTAATTAACTTATTTATAATTTTAAAATATTAAAATTTTTCAAATTAAATAAGTAAATTACCTTAAAATATATTAGGCTTTAAATAAGGAAGTTTTACCTTTGCTAATAAATTTAAAAGAATAATTTAATAGTAAATAAGCTTATTACTAAATTTTTTAAAGTAAAAGCTTATAAGCTTTTCCACTATATTAAATAAGTAAAAATTAAATCTTTTCTTTACTTTTATTTCTATAAATATAACGTTAAATGTAAACCTTTTTAAAATTATAATTAAATTTAACCTTATTATATGATTTTTTCTTAAGTTAAATGTTTACTTAAAGTACTTTTTTTACTTTAACAAAATTACCCCTTAATCCATTTAATCTTTTATATTTATTCCTTTATTTTTTATATTAAATAATAATAATTATATATATTTAAATTATATTTTTAATAATAAAAGGTAATTTTCCTTATATTTAATTTTATTAATAACTTAAATAATATTATTTAAAACATTATAAAACTTATTATTAAAGAATATATTATTAAGATTATTATTATTATTATTTTTACTTTATATACTTATATATATATAAAATTACCTTAAAGTAAGTATTTATTTTATAAAGGCATATAATATTATTACTTAGTAAATCTTTAAGTAGAAATTATGTTTTATTAGAAAAAACCTACCTCGTTTTAATATTTCCTCGCTTACGTTATACGATTATATTATTTGTTACTTTTTCAATTTAAAAGCTTACCTTTTTAATAGAAATAAGTTTAAAAAAATAAAGAAAATAAAGTTATTATTACTAATAAAAGCTTTAAACCCTTATATACTTTTAAAATATTAAAGGCTTATAATTATATTATATTAAAACATTATTAATATGTTATTAATTTAATAGTTATTTATTTAAATAGTTTTATTTACCTTATAAAGTTAACCTTTTTTTATTAAGGTTTTTAATTAAAGCTATCGTTTAATTAATTAATAACATTGTTTTAATAATATTTAAAAACTATTAAGCCTTTATTATTTAATTTTAAATATATAATAATTATTTATTTCTATAAATAGTTATAAATAATTTCTTTCTTTTAATATTTTTTATCCTTTTTCTTTATAATCCTTTAGCTTAAAACCTTTAAATTACCTTTAATATACTTTTGCTATAACTAACAATTATATTATTATTCCCTAAAAGGATAAAATAACTCCTTATATTTTATATATAACTTATAATTAGTTCACTTATAACGTATATAAACCTAAGATAAAATATAAAATTATTTTTAACTATATTTTTAACTAAACTTCCTTAATTACTTATAATTATTATACTTATATAAGGTATTTTTATAATAATATATATAGTTTTTAATTTACTTAATAATATTTTAAAAATATTATTAATTTTATTTTTACTTAATTTACATTTAATATAAGAGGTAATATCCTTGCCTTTATACTTTTTTTAAAATAAATAAAGCCTTTATTTACCTTAATCCTTTTTATTAAAAACAAGGAATAAGCTTACTATATAAATAACTAATATTAATATTTATATAAATATTAAAACGTTATTATATTAGTTATAAACTACTTACTTTTTAACTTTATTTACATTAAATTAACCTATTATATAGTTTTTTATCTTTATATAATAAATAAAATAATTAATTTAACTTTATATATATAATAAATATAAAGCTAATAATATTATTTTTTACATTTATATTTATAAAATAATTATCCTAATATAAATATCCTAATACTATATTAATAACTATTTATTAACTTATTATAAAATATATATAATAAAATTATTTACTATAAAACTTTAAAATATTAACTATTACTTAAGGATAAAAAATATTAACATTAAAAACTAATAAAAATTTAATTTTATATAAAAGTAAAATAAGCTGCTTTTAATAAGCTAAGAAATATAAAGAAGGTTATATTTATAACTAACTTCCCTTATTTTTTTAATAAAAAATATTAAATTAAAGTTAAAAATTAAAGCTATAATCGTTATTATTATTACTATTATTATTATTACTAATATTATTATTACTATTAATATTACTTATATTTAAACTTTTATTCTATTATAATTTAACTATTATAGTTATAAATTTATTCGATTTTATTTACTATTAATAATATAATAACATCTTATTATCTTTTCATTTAACCTTTTATATTATTTTTATTACCACTAATAAAAATATTATCTTATATATTAATAATAATTTCCTCTTTAAAAACCACTTAATAATAACCTTTGCTTTATTTAAATTTATTAAAGCCTTTTTATAATTTCTCCATATAATTAATACCTTAGGTTTTAACCACTAGTAAAACGCTTACCTCGTATAAACATATTATTAATATTTTATAATTATATAATATATTATTTCTTTTCTTTTATACTTATACTTAAGTATAATAATATTAAATACCTTTTTATTAAATAAAAACATCCTAAGTTTTATCTTTTTTATATATATTTATATTAAAGTTATTACTTCGTATTTATATAACTTATAATATTATTTTTTAATTTTTATTCCTTTTAAAACAATTATTAATATAAGTATAATTTAATAATTTCCCAATCCTATATATATTTTCTTTTACTCCTTTATTAATATATTTTTTAAATAGTTATTATTAATTAATTATTTTACTAGTTAAAAGCTTTTTACTTTATTATTATAATTAAAATAAACCATTAATAATTTATTCCTAGCTTATTTATAATAGCTCTTTTTATTATAACTAAGCCTTTTTAACCATATAATTATTTTTTCTCCTACTTTTTTTATTACCTTATTAAAATTATTAAGTTAAGCTTTAAATTTAAACTTAATTACTTATATATTTAAATATAAATTAATAAATAAATATTTCATTTTATTTTTAAATTATATTATAAGCATAGCCTTATACATACCACTTACTTCCTATAAATATACCATTTATATAACATATAACTTATTTATAATTTTTTTAACTTTACTTATTTTATTAGTTATATGTTAAACTATTATTTTATAAGCTATAACACTTTATATAATTTTAATATAAATTTCTTTAACTTATAAAACATTATAACCTTATATATTAGCCATTAACTTTAAAAAAAATATACTATTATTTTTCTATTTTAATTTTAATAACTTTAAAATACCTTTATTACCATAGCTTTTTATTAAGTTATATCTTTAAGAAATAAACACTTTCCAAAAGTTTTACAATAATACCTTTAATTACTATTTTTTATTTTTTAAAAAAATAAGCTTTTATAAAATATATTAGCTCACTTTTATACAATATAAAGGTTATTTTATAACAGGCCACCTAGTCCTTATAAATTTTATAAGCTTTTTTTAATTTTTTATAATTTTCTTTAATACTTTTTAAAACTATTAAAAAATTAGTATTATTTATAAAATTTATTACTAAAATATCCTTTTACTTTAGCTTTTTATATAGCATAATAATATAAAGGATAAATAATATTAATAAAATAAAAAATCCTATAACACTTCGTTAATAATTTAATAATTTTCCACTATTTTATTATTAAAGTTTAATTATATTTCCCTTTCTATTATAAAACTTTTAACCTAATTTATAACTTATTATAAAAATCCTTTTTACTTTAATATATAATATATTTTACATAAAATAATATTATTAAATACTTTAAAAATATTTAATTAAAAGAACAAAGCTATAATATTATATTTTTATATAAAATATACTCCCTTTATTACCATTTAAATTATTACTTTTATTAATTTATATACTCTATTTCTTATTTAACTTTTAAATAATAAATACTTTATCTTTATTATAAAAATTATTTATATAACTATAATTTTCTTTATTAACTTTCCTATAATACTTAAAAAATAATTAACTTATATACCCTTAAAAGGGTTTTTTCTTTTATTAATTTTTTAAATTTAAATAATATTATCATTAAAACTTTTCAAAAAGCTTTTAAATAATAATCAAATATAAAGCTTTATATAATAATAACAACTAAGATATAATATATTAACTTTTTATAAGCTTTAATAAACCTTATTAATAATTTATCCTTACTAAAGGCTTTTTAAGCTTTAATATTTTTAACTATTTCCTTTATTTACTTTTATTTTACCACTTTTAATATATTAAAAGCTTTATTCCATAAATACTTTTTTAGCTTTTTAGCTAAAATATTTAATAAGTTAACTTAAAGGTAAGGAAAAAAACATTTTAATAATAGTATATATTTATTCTAATAATTTCACACTTATAACTTTTTTTAAAAACTTTTCCTTAATACAAATAGTTAATTATTTTATTATAACTACTAACTTTTTAACTTTACCTATTTCTTTAAGGCTTATAATTTTTTATTATTATTTAAAGCTTTTATTAAGATTTTTTTAAAATAGTTTTTTTTACCTTAAAAACAATTTTTTTAAAGGCTTTATTACTTTATTTTAACTAATCTTATAACCTATTTATATATTAAATTACCTATTTCTATTTTAATCTAATTATTTACTTTTTAATTATTTTTATTTCTATATTTTACCATTATATTACCTTTATATAAAATACTTTTTATTTTAAAATTATTATTATTACTATTTTTTAAAATTCTATTATTAAATATTATATATATTCGTTTATTTCGGCTAATATATTAAAGCTTTTTAAGATAACTAGTTTTTTACTTTTTATAGCTATTATATTTTTATTTAATTCCTTTTAAACTTTATTATTAAGGTTTTTATACTTAACTATTAATTTATTTTTAAAATATATAATAATCTTTTAAACTATATAGTTAAATCCTCCCTAACTTAATATTTTAAATTATATATTATATACCTTTTCATTCATTTATATTAAATTAAGTATAAAGTTTTTTTAATTTTATTATCTTTTAATAATAATACCTTTAAACATTATAAAAATAAGCTATTAATATAACATAAGTATAAGTAACTCCTTTAAATTTTCAATTATTTATTTTTTATTATCCTATAATAAATAATATATATTAAAGTTATTTATTATTATATTTTATCTTATATTTCTTTTATTTAATAAGGTAAAAATTAAGCTTTATTTTATAATATTTTATAACTTAATATATATTAATTAAATTATAAGCTTTCTTTTAATAATTTATAAGCTAATTATTACTTAGTTATATTTTACCTTACCTTATTAACTATTTTTATTAATCTTTTTATTTATATATAAAATCACTTTTTTTATTTCTTTTTATATTATATAATAATTTCTTATTTAAAGATAATAAGATATATTATTAATAAAATAAAGTTTTTAAACCGTTATTAATTCGCTATTATATTAACTTTTTAACACTTATAATATAATTACCTTTATATTTATTACATTTTAATATATTATTTTAATTTTGTTTATTATATATTTTTAAAGTTATAAAGATTTTTTATATTTTATAGTTTTTTTATAATTAATTTTAAACTTATTTTTTAACTTATAATGATAGTTAATAAGCTTTTAAAGAATATATATATTAAAAATAATTCATTTATTATTTAAACTTTATTTCTTAACTTATATAACTTTCCTTTTTATAAAATATTTAATTATATTTTATTAAAATTATTTATTTTTAAATTAAGTATAATATGTTTTCATTTCATTTTTAAAGATTATAATCTTTAAAATATAAATTATTTTATAATAAATATTATATTAATTATATCCTTTTTTTAAATTAATAAGATTTATATATATAAACTTTTTTAACTTTCCTTTTAACATTTTAAACTACTTTATACTTAACTTTTTATACCATATATTTTCTATTATAGTTATAATATTAAAACACTCCTTAATAATTATAATTACTTCTTTTATAAATTAATTTTAAATATTTATTATATTTGACTTATTCCTTATAATATTTAATTATATACTTAAATTTATAACATTTAAAATATTATTTAACCTTAACTTTTTTTAAGAAAGGCTTATATTAGAAAATTTTTACTTTTTAAATTAACTTATTAACATATAATTACTAAGCCATAGGTAAATTATTAATTTATAAAATAAAAATAATATATTTTACTTTAAAATTTTTATAATATATTAACTTAATCTTTTTTATTATAGTTATATTATACGTTTTAATTTTTTTTAAAAAGCTTTATAAACACTATATATATATTTTATAGCTTATTTACTTTAAAGCTTTTAACTATTATTATAAATAATCATTTTATGTTTATTACTTATATTTTAAAAGCTTATTATATTTATTTTTATTTTTCCTTATATATAATAATATTAAATTTAAATATAAATATTATATCCTTACTTTATAACCTTTTTATAACTATAGCTTTTTTACTTTTAATTAACTTATTTATTATTATTATTATTTCTTTAGTATTTTTTCTAATTAACTTTTCATTTAACTAAACCTTTTTAATCATTAATTCTTTAAGTTTTCTCGTAAAAATAACTATTATTAAAATTTATTAATTAAAATTTTTAATAATTATATTTACTTAAGTTTATATAATTAAAATAATATTAATTTATCCTTAAATTATTAATAATACATTTACTTACTTATTTATTATTACTTAAATTAAGTTAGCTTTTATTATTATAATTAGCTTTTTTACTTTCTTTAAATTTCCTAATTTAATATGTTATTACTTTTTCATTACATTATTACTTATAAACTTATAAGCTATTTTTAAAATTTCTTCCTATATTTTTTTTACTTTACTTTTATTTTCTTTTTTTATTATTTTTATTAATTTATTAAATAATACTTTAATTATATTAATTTCATTTTAATTATACTATTACTTCCTTTTATTTTTATTTTTATTTTTATTATTATTATCTTTTAAAATATATTATTAATTTATATATATTTTAAAAAAGGTATATATATCTTTTATTATTACCTTTTAAATAACACTTTATATAAGTATTTAAACAATAATATAAACATATAACACTTTTATTCTTAATATTATTTAATATAATTAAAATATTAATGCCTTTTTACTTAAGTTAAATTACTTAAGTTAAAAAAGTTTTCTTTTCTTTTTAAAAGCTATATTATTAAGATTAAAATAATAAATATAAAACTTTAAATTAATAATTAAATTTATATATTTTTTAACTTTAATTTATATTATACTAGTTTTATTAAATTTTTAAAATTTAATATTATTTATATTATAAATTAAAGGCGTTAACATTTTATAAACAAAACTTATAAATAATATTTTAATAACTTTATAATTATTTAAAGCTTTTTTAAGCCTTTTTAATTAAAATAAGTTAAGATTTATTAATAAACTATAATTTATAAAAATGAAATAATTAATATTAAAATTTTTAATTAAAAGCGATTAGTTATTTAACATTTTTTAATTTAAATTAAAATATATTAACTATATAAAAATAATATAAAAGGTAAATTTAAAAAAGATATTATTAAAAATATAGTTTTATAAAAATAAAAGAAATAAGTAATTAAAGGTAATTAAAGTTAACTATAATTAATTAACTTATATAAAAATATATTAATATAAAGTAATTTACTTATAATAGTTAAATTACTTATATTTTAATAACTTATTTTATCCTTAAAGATTTAAGTATAATATTTTTATAATTAAAACTAAAATTTTTAATAAAAGAATATATTAATTTAAATTTAATTAGCTTAAATTTTTTTATATAAAGCGATTTAACCTTATTAAATAAATTATATTATTTCTTTTAAAGGAAATATTTTTAAGTAATAAAGCTTAGTTTTAAAAGTATATTATAATAATAAAAATAAGTATTTTATAATTATTATTAAATTAAAATATATACTTATATTTATATAAATATATATATTAAAGAAAATAATATTAAAAAGGTAAATATACTTTTTTTTAATAATTAAAGTTATTATAATAATTTTTTAATAATTTTAAATAACTAAGATAAAATAATTACTTATTATATATATATAATATATTATAAATCTTATAATAAAATATTGTTAATAATATTATAAATATTATTGTTATAAAAAAAATATAAAATACTTTAAAAGTTTATTTAAAAAGTATTTCCTATATTTTTAAGCTAATTAAAAAGTTATAATTTAATAGAAATAAAGTAAAACAATTAATCGAAAATATAATAATATAAAGGAAAAAATAAAAGAAATAATAACCTTATTAATATATTCGAAAAGAAAATAAAATATAACTTAATTAAAAAAATATAATAAATTTTAACTTATTAGTTACATTTATACTTATATTATATTATATTTATAATATATTTTAATATATAATATAAATTATTTAAAAATATAGTTTATATATTATATTATATCATTAATTTTTAGAGTTTTAACAGGTTAGCAGTTTAGTGTTAAATGGCCAGCCGTCGACATTAGCAATTAATTTCTAAAATCTCGAGAAAGGGGTATTATAGGGTAATTGGCTTATCTTTGTTATCTCGACCCAAACCCCGCTATCATCAACAGACTTCATCATGAACCTCGACATACCTATATTGGCAAATATAATAAGATATCTATCATACACAGAACGCTCAGGGATCTGACTGAAGCTAGGATCTCACTTCAAATAATATAATATAAATATTCACCCATCTTTTCTAACGTCCATTTTCTAAACAGGTACCAGTGCTAGCGGATGGTTAATACCGAGATGCTGTCCTATCTAAGGGGAAAGCTTGAAGAGATGAGCTTGACCATGCCTAACCCGGAAGATGTCAACGCAGAGCTACTAATGCCGCCAGAAATTCACATCAACCCGCCTCTACTTAACTCGGCAAACCCATGGGCAACCACTCTCGAGGATCTCAAGGCTCTATTCGACTGTCCGTCCACAGGCGCAGTGACTACCCGGACGACTCTCTTAGACGGCTTTCCACACCACCCAGGCATGCACCAGTACACATTCTTCAACCCCTCAACCAACCTCCCAGGCGGCCACGTCTCAACAAAGCAAAGCGCCACCCCCGAACAAGGCGCGACCGCGAGCCTGAATAACATGGGCTACAGCCCCATCAAGCTCGACGAGTATCTAGAGTACATCCAGCAGATCTCAGACGGCCTGCCAGGCCCAAGCGAGAAATGGATCATCGTCTCCGTCACGGGATCCCCAGACGACGTGTTTACGTGCTACGCCCGCGTCTGGCAGCGCCAGGCCAAAGTCAAGATGCCGCTCGCCCTCGAGCTCAACCTCAGCTGCCCCAATATCCCCGGCGCCCCGCCCCCGGCTTACGATGCCAAGGCCCTGGAGACGCATCTGAACATGCTGTGGGCCGGCGCCGCGATGATCAGGTCGGGCGCTGCGGATGCGGCGGCTAGGGCTGGGAGGAATGTTCCTTGGGGTATTAAGACGCCGCCGTATACGCATGCGGGACAGTTCGAGATGCTGGTTAAGGCGCTGAGGGAGATTGCGGCGCCGAGGTTCAGGGAGGCGTGTCCGGTCAGCTTCGTCACGGCGACGAATACACTGGGTTCGTGTTTGGTGCTCGATGACGGGAGCTCGGATGAGAGGGGGAAGCCGAGATTGGCGGGGAGCGGGATAGGGGGGATGGCGGGCACGCCGTTGCATCCGTTAGCATTGGGGAATGTGGCGACGCTACGGAGGATGCTGGATGAGGCGAGGGAGACGAGACATGTGCGGATTATTGGGGTGGGAGGGGTCGAGGATGCGGCTGGGTATAGAAGGATGAGAGATGTTGGGGCGGCGGCTGTGGGGGTGGGGACGGCGCTTGGGAGAAAGGGGGTTGGCGTTTTTAAAGAGATTGAGGATGGATTGAGGACGGAGGAGGATGGGAAAGGGGTTGGGTGGTGAGGATGATGACGTAAATATGGAGAATTCGTCCCATGTATGTTGAGTACACCTATCGTCAATATGAGGACTGAAATAACCCTACCTTCTTTAGAATTGCTATTTTAATAGTTAGAGTCATATAAAATGAGCCATATAAGAAGCAGAAATCTAGATTAATGATGACGATAAATGCATTAGTCCATATGCTTGCGCGTGCATGGCACTTGATAGTCATCTATGATACAACAGCGGGACCTTTTCCATACCTATATATCAAATATCTACTTACTGCTAGGAATAGGGAATTTGACGAGGATATGGAGATGAATATCTAGTTATCACGCAGACATTAACAAACAGGGTGTATTATATGCATGTCTAAGATTGACAAAACAGTAGGGTAAGTATAATAACGTACCAAGATAGAAACAGAAATACACGGAAACGCAAGTATACATTGAAAATTTAACCTCCTCTTAAGCTCCCTGAACATCTCCCATCTAGCTGTATGAGTATTTTTTTTAATATCCTGGCAAGGTATCATTCTAGTAACAGAAATTAAGGGTAACGTGACTAGTATTCACTTTTCAGCTTCCCCAAGCACATAGCAAAATGCCTATAGGAGAGCCGCAATAACGCCTGCCACACCCGCAAGCACGCCACCGGCCTGACCAAGTCGCTCCTGAGCACCGTTCCCGGTCTGGAATGCCTCTGTGGCAGTGGCAGAGGCCTTGGCGCTAGTGACATCAGCAGTCTTCTTGCTATTGTCGGTGGTTGTAGTGGGTTCCGGAGACCAGGTGGACGTCATGCTCCGGCTGACGGTCTTGTTCCCTGAAACAGTGGCGTAAAGGCTGGCATTAATGCTGGAGACGATACGTTAGAGGCAAGAAACGCATACTGCTTAAGTTGTGGCGGGATGTAACGTACCAGTAGAGATCCTTCTGCTGTTGATAGCTTGGTTCTCGGGGGTCGGCAGGACAATTGTTGAAGCAGCTAACACGGGAACATTAGCATTGTGTAATTGGATTAAAGAGTACTCAGTATAGGGAGCTCCGTACGTCATAATCGCGATATACTTGTCACACAAGCACATGTAGTCAGTTGTAGCGCAGAGAGTAAGATAGCCCTCGGTCGTCTGGAGACACGCATCAAGAATATTCTGGGCCGCACAGGCCGTTGTTGACGAGTCCGATGAAGTGGTATCGGTAGTAGTTGTCGTCTGAGCGTTGACTGAGGCAGCAGCAGCCAACAGTGCAGCTCGGAATATGGCAGCCTTCATGATGGATATGATTTTGGGTAAGAATTGAAAAAAAAAAAAGATAAGATCTGCTAGTAAGATGAGAGAACAATTGACAAGAGGCACGAATGTAGATGAAGAGGCGTAGCCTATGGTAGAATTATGAATTGCCTTCTCTGAGCTTGAATACCTCGACAGCGAGGCGGTGAATCCAATGTCGACGCGTTCGAAGAGACTGTAGTTCGACAATGTGTGGCTCTTTGCTGGCGGTTAAGGCGTCCTTAATAATAGTCCCCATCGTGAGAGACCTGAACCTGTAAAAGCCCAGCTAGCCCCCAACGGACTACCGCATTAAGACGTTGTGCCGAAGTGAAGAACTTTGATGCTATAACGAATGGTTAGATGAAGGCTTAGGGAGGAGTGAAGGGTTGCAACTACGAATAACAGCTACCAGAGTTCGGATGAGTACTACAAGGTTGAATATTAGAGCAGAACCCATTTCCTAGCCGCTTGGCTAGAAGCTATTGGACCAACAATACCACATGCGAAATCATAGCGTGGCTTGGAATAACACTGTTTTGATTGAATAATGGTGCCTGATACCCTCTTTTGCCTTTACATCTGTATTGTATGGTGTGTACAGGAGGCGTCCCAAGTTGTCTGTAAATTAGTCTCCGTGTGGGTGTGTGGAAAAGGGGGGTATCTCGGTATCTCCTTAAAATTGAAAAAGGCCATCCAACCAACGCCATAAGCTCATTCGGCTCAGCTATTCGCAACCAATATATCGGCAAAGTGTGCCAAAGACAAGATGATAGATAACCGTGGGCCACTAGACTCTCGGCGTTGTGTCTCCAAGCCATTGGCCTCCCAATAAGGTTCTCAACGTGAGGCCATAACCTTAGTTCAGCCAAAAGCGCCGAAGGCCGAAGAGCAAGCCAAAATTGTCTCTCGATGTATGAGAGGAACTAGCGTTGTGAGAGCTGCGCTTCTAAAGCTGCATTGCGTGTCTCCAAGTCTTCGATACGCTTACGAAGATCCTCGGTCTGCTCGGAGGCCTCAACCGAGAACTCGTCAACAATCTTGACGAATCTCCATAGACGTAGGATAACAATGAGGGAGGCGATCTCTTCTGCCGTATTGTGCTCAAACAGGTCGATGGCGAAGCCAACTACGATAACGAAAGCATCGAAACTATGAAACCAGCTCTTGAAATATCTGGTGCCCGAGGTAAGTCGAGAATCTATCAGACAACGGGGTCCCCAAACTTTAAGGGGTGCATCGGACCGAAACTCACCCCAAGCCATCGGCGAAGACGGATAAGAACAGCTCCACGAGGAAGACACAACTCAAGGTCAGCGAGAAGATGGTCAAGGCATTCCTCGTCGGCGCTACCCATTCGTCATGCTCTACCCCTATCTCGCACGTGATTAGAGCGATGAAGATATCGCTCAAGATGCCGGCGACGTCGAGGACGATGAGGACCAATATGAGCCAATGCTTCGCGCGCGAGTTTATGAATCGCGATGTCGCTACTTGGGCTCGGTGATAACCAGACCTCCAGGTATCCACGAAGGTCCGCCGGTAATTCCCGTAGCGACTATCATCGATACCTTGACCTATTCGACTTGTTGGCTTATTATAACGACTATTAAAGAAACGAAAACCTGGACTCTATACTTCTCACCGGATTGAGAATGGTGGTGATACAAGGACTGAAGCTCTTACGTCATCTCATAGATAGGGATTGACTCACCGAGGAGGGGAGTGTAAGTGCTCATATCTCATAATATTTTAGTAGATGTGATTATATCTCGGGAATGATGGAATAAGGATAATAGAACCGTATAGATAAATGTCATTTAGTTGTAGGAAGACGAGATCAAGCTAGATGTCCTGGGTGTAGTCACACAACAAAGGCGACTGCCCGTCGGGTATACTCCGGTAATTGAACCCTTTGAAGCTCGTCGTCGAGTAGGTACACCCCTCTGTCTCGTTCTGTCTCGTTTGAGCTAGTAATTATTATCACATCACTTTGAGAATAGAGAAAGGAACTGGTAAATTCTTCGCAATAACGAATGCCATTGCTCCGTAAGAAGAACACCGATACGTGTCCAGTAACCAACAGTTTCTTCGGCTGCACTTTCAGGACCCAATCACTTTCGGAAAGGCATGGAATGCAATTAGATGGAAGTGCGACGGCTCCCACTGAATGAACCATGTGTATACGTGTAGCCCCTGTAACCTATGTACATCATTACACCCGACAAAAGAGCAAGCTGCGTCTACCGCCGCGCCGTCGGGACATCGATCTAAGGGTCCGGATATGATATTCGCCAGCCTCTCTTCCCTCTCCGCATCCTCTCCCTCTTCCTCTACTTCCTGTACCACATCCGCGTGATCCTAGTCTGCCTCATCTTGCGCTGCAGCTGGAAGATGCCGTACATGAGGGCCTCGCTAGTAGGCGGGCAGCCGGGGACATAGACGTCGACGGGCACGATCCGGTCGCAGCCGCGCACGACGCTGTAGCTGTAGTGGTAGTAGCCGCCGCCGTTGGCGCAGCTGCCCATGCTGATGACCCAGCGCGGGTCCGGCATCTGGTCGTAGACCTGCCGCAGCGCCGGCGCCATCTTGTTGGTCAGCGTGCCCGCCACGATCATCACGTCCGACTGTCGCGGAGACGCTCGGAAGATGATTCCTAGTCGGTCCTGGTCGTATCGCGGCGTGGAGAGGTGCATCATTTCGACGGCGCAGCACGCTAGACCGAACGTCATCGGCCATAATGACGATTGTCGTGCCCAGTTGGCGATTTGGTCGAGCGTGGTTCTGGAGTGCGGGTGATGGGTTAGCTCTAGCTTCTGAAGAATCCAGCATTTTTCTCTCGGTCTCTCTTTTTCCAATTCGAGTGATCAGTGGACGAGGGTGACGTACAGGGCATATTGCATAGCACCCTTCTTAGGTTCTTGGCTAGGGAGCGGCACTTCTTTGCGCTGGCGGTGCGCTAGGCCGGTGGATGTGTGAGGCGTTACCGACGTAGCATCTTTCTTAGTTGTGGTAGAGATGGCGGCAATGGACTGGAGAGGGACAATACGGGTTGTCGGCTTCGCTGGAAATGAAAGTTAGCATGCAATGGGTGGGATCTCGCGGGAATGGAGAAGTTGGTGGTGGGCCGCGGTAACAAACCTCTCAGAGCCAAGGTGGCTGCTCTTCTCGAGGAAGCCAACATCGTTTCCGTCGCAAATTGACAATATCTGGGGATGTGTGAAGATAGCGTATGAACTTGTAAGTTGAGTGGAGAGGGGTTTCTAGAGAGGAAGAGTTGCTTAGATGTCCGCCCTGGTATCAATGCATTGATTGCATCTACGCGGACTGGCTTTCGTCAATTGACGTTTACTACGAGCTACTTTTTTGCCGCTTCGCTAATCAAGAAATGCTTCGACCCGAGTGGTCGAAGCTATCCGGTAGTGGATTCTTCCGCTCCGAACTTGCCCCACCATGAATACCTAATGACGGGACTGCGGATATCCGAATATTGACAATGCTGAATATGTCCATTCACTTACTGAGTCTAAACCCGTTGGGCAGCCAAAGTTCATATTAAGAACAACGGATCTAATAGGGGTATCTTATGACTATACTACCTACTAAACAGTTGTTCCGTATAGTTGGCTAGCTATTCGCATGATGCATTTCCAAAGGTCCTTTGATTTTTTTTTGATTTTTTTTTTTTTTTTTTAATTCTGAACCTTCAAAGCAGACAAGCTTGATGCCGCCAGTTCTTAAGATAAGCCTATCTTCCTAAACAGAACTAGGAAGACATATAGGCAACAAGTAAAGAAGATTAAAAGCATCCATGTGGATGTGCTTTTTGTCTCTCCTTATCTACTTGCCCCCTAGCCATGCATGCTAAAAATCGTGCCCTTATCCACCCACGCTCTTCACACCATTTTTAAGCGCTTCATCCAGTAAAATACGGATCTACGAGTAGGACGCCATATATGATTCTTCCCATCAAAATATGCATACGCGGTTCCGGCCGCTAGTCCGGCAAGATGAGCACCGTGTGCGAAATGAACAAACGGTATCCCAATGAAGAGCCCAATGGTTTCGAATATTACCATAGCAGCCAGCATATCCCGAACGGAGTAGCTTCCTGGAAGAAACACGATGCCAATCTTCCCATCCGGGTATAATGTACCCCAGACTCCTATCACTGTGATAATAGTCAGTAACTACCTACATGTTGAGATAGGGGCTATAGGAAAATGAAAAGACGTTTCCCCAGTAATGAATTAAAAATAGGCCAGATTTGGCAATCCGCTTCCGAAACAGGCTTCGAAGGCGAAATCCAATAAATGATCTTAAAGGTGACTTACTCGCCATGACGACGCCACTGGCTCCTAAACCGGGCGCGAATCGATCTAATCGATAAGTTCGGCTTGGCAGTTTGGTTGCGAGATGGTGGCCTAGCCATGAGAAAATGCCGGTTGAGAGATAGAAAGCTGCAAAGTGGCTCCCGTTGCCCTGAAAGATGCGGGATCGCGCGACTTCGGGAGCGAACTGGAGCATCGCGAAAGCGTTCAGGGCGGCATGAAAGAGGCCGCTGTGGCCGAAAGAAGCGGTTAGGAGCGTGTAGTTAGGGCTGAAAAGGGGTATGTGGCTAAAGTGCTGCATGAAAGCCCCTGGAGCGAGAGAACTCGCGCCGACGAGGCTGATGTTGAGGGCTGCGGCACCAAGGGTCAACTTCTCCGCGTCGGTGTAGTCCGCGAGAACGGTTTCAATCTGCCCCGATGGAAACCATTTTGACGACGGTGATGAGCGGGACCCAAGATTCCGAGTGCTACCCCGATGCCTTGAGGCAGCTTCCAAGTCATCATATGAGTTAATGGTTCCATTATGGAATAAACCCCTTCTCTTCGCAGTCTGGATGTCTCGACGGACATCATAGGTAGCGCATCCAATAAATATAGTCGCCGTAGCAGCGAGAGCCCATAGCGTCGGCTTCAGGACTGGGACCGGAGGCATCGGAACTCCCGGCATGTTAGACCCGAATCTACGCCTTGTTGGGCGTGCCCGGCCTGCGCCGGCCAGACTGCGAGGTGTGGGCACCATCAAAGTTCTTTTGAGCTGGGCGCGCAACATTTTCGGAGGGCCCAGATGTTGCGCTGCCAGTCAAGATAGCTAGTTAGTTAATGGTAGCCATCAAAGACTTAAGATTAAGATTGAGGTTCCCTGGTTCGATGTTCATCGGGGAGCCTTGTGGAATGTTTGCGATGATAAAGGTGAGTTGCATGGTTATCAACAAGTCACCAACGGGACGACATACGTCATCTGCAAACGACTGATTGACAGGTGCTGCCGGTTCTCACTTCTCACTTTGTGCCCCGCTCCATGCATCTTTGGATGGTGTGTATAATCGAGCATAACTCCTTTCTTGTAGAATTTAAATGGATAATTGGATTGAAACTTCTCGTATCGACATGTAGCACAATTTCATAAGCATATTTGATCTGTAAATAATTCCTTTAGAGACTTTAGTCCCGCCTATACAGCACATGCACCTCTATGCTCCGAGTTTACCATGCCTGGCCAAGTTTGGATACCTACCTACCTAGGTAAGCTATAGGAGGATGTGTCCTCTGTGTAAGGTACCAGTATACGTTCTTTTTTAAGGGTTCAAACCTGGGATGTTACTGCCTGAACTCTTCCAGCCTCTTCTTTTGCTTGCCCTCGCTATCAAAATTGATGGGATCCAACCAGGCTTCAAAGGCCTGCTTGACGCTAGGCCACTCGTCGTCAACGATCGAGTACCATGTGGTATCTCTGTTGCGACCCTTAATGACCATGTGTTTCCTGAAGAGACCTTCGAACGTAAATCCGAGGCGCAGAGCTGCCCTTCTGCTCGGTGCATTGAGTGAATTGCATTTCCACTCGTACCTCCGATAGCCTAAGTCCTCGAATGCGTGCCGAGCCATCAGATACTATGATAGACAATAGGAGTCAGTGAGTAATAGTGGGTTACAAGTATATCACAATACCTAGGGATGAGTCTTGAAAAACCTTGACAAGAGAATTCTAGCTCTCCTGATATGCTATAAATGGAGAAGTGGTGGCTATCAAGATGACGTACCATGGCCTCAGTAGCAGCAAGCGTGCGCTGTAGCTGCGGCGAGTACATTATGTTACCGACCTCGATACAGCGATGGTTTGGCTCAATTCGCATGTAACTAGCCATGCCGACAATCTTGCCATTGTGGTCACCGCCCACAGTGCTTGTATCTTGATCGTTGGATAGGATGGCATAGAAGATGGGGTCCTGGCTGGTTGCCTTGGCTTTGACACTGGCGCGGAATACGTCGATGTCGTCGTACGGTCCGTCAAACATATAATCCCATAGATGAGCATTTTCAGGACCGGATATGTGTGGATAGAGCGGATCTGCATGTTGCGCAGATAATCCGACCAGAGTCACATATCGGCCGACGAATTTCGTGTCTTGAGACGGACGCTTAGCTGGGTTACTGCTGACGATTGCTCCTAATGAACTGGGATTCCGAGTTGCCATGGTCACCAATGGACGGAAGAGGTGTTATGAATTTTGTATAGGTGCCTGCTCAAGTTCAGGGCTGAATTATAGTTGATGATTGAGCGGATAAGCCCTATGATTCAGGAGGCCGAACTCGCTTGATCCTTGCATACGGTAGGTAATCTGCCATCATGATAGTCTACCCCTTACCCAAATCAAGCTAGGTCGTCGAATATAAAATGTATATAATTAGAGATATGGCGAATAGTCTAGATATTAAGGCATTTCTGAACGACTATAGAACACTACAGAAATAAGCCAACAGAAGCCAAACGGGCTCAGTTCGCACTGTGCGGGGTTAAGAGATCTTCCTTCGTGGAACCCCAGGTTTACCAGGCAGCCAGGGACTCCCAGTGCCAAGGTTCTATAATTAGGTACCTACAAAAAGCTTAGCAGCCCGATTCTTTTACGCAAGTCCATCCATGGATACATGTACCTAAGCAAACCATGATAATGACAACTATTATACAACTTCACTAAATTAATGGCAATTTATCAGACATTCTATTAATCCCTCACACGATTATCTGTCGATTTCTACTCGCCTATATAGCTGCTTACCTCGCGTTAACCATATTACGGAACGGTCCGAACCTTACCAAAAGCATACGCAAATTCTGTTTCGGTGTACCGTGTTGCTGCAAGGACCCTTAAAACCGATGTTGGTATGTTCACAAGGTGTAAATCTAAATGTTTAATATGGTATCTTCACATTGCTACCAGTCCGCCTCTTGTACATGGGGTTACGGCTCAAGTTGACAGTACTCTCCCCCGAAAATTCGTGTCTTACTCTATGACCCGCAGGATGCGTTGCAGTTATCGTCATAGGTACATGACCCTGGCCCATATGGTCCGCCGCACATATCGGCGAAGATCATCTGTTCTCCTTGACATTTGACCTAACCCAACGATAATTAGTGATAAAAGCTCCTCCTATCAAGTCATGAAGTTTCTTAAGGCGTACCATGATTCCGTCCGGAGTGCAACCTGCCGTGGCCCCGTTACAAGGTGAATGGATCTCGCCCGTCCAGCACGTCGTTCTTGGCTTCGTAGAACTGTCTTTTGGTAGCGCCGAGCTGGATACCAAAGAAAAGGCAACGGGAAGGAGGACAAGGACGGAATTCCTAAACATCATCTTTGCCGCTGTTGAATTTCTTTTCGATCTCGTTTTAGTGATAATACGTGGCTTTATCGAACTCGTTTGACTCGAGTGGTTGGGCGGTTTAGACTACCTTGAAGATATATCAAGGTCAAGATCAAGCTTTCGCGCATATAAATAGTTTTCCTTCTTCCGCGCGCAACGTGATCGTTGCATGGATGGACCCGGACGCAGCCGCATAATACATAGCTAAGGATCTAGGCTGCTGATCGTTTAATTTACCCGTCGCAAGATTTTCTTTTTCTCGATGATGATACGAAAGATGACAATTACTCAAAATGGCTGGTCGTAGTTCCCGGTGCCCGTTCAAGGGTAGGATCAGCTGTTGCAGGGCTATGCGTTGCAACATGCCGTAAGGTACCCTCAGCTGCGGACTCACATGGTCTCTGGCTTCTATGTGTGCTAATTATCTAGGACCAATAGAAGCAGCATATATCGATACGAGATGGTGAGCATAATTTCACACCGTTAGACATAATTAGATTACATGCACCGTACACCATATTCTGAGCTCATCCGGTCTACAACGTGACATCGGACAAGCCCCGAGTTGGATTCCTTACAGTCCGGGGAGGTTTGAAACCATACCAGCTTTTCACCTATCTGGAATATTCTAAGAAAATCATACCCTGAAACTTATAGGCGGTAGCAAAGTCACATTTGTAGAAATAATTGGGTTCCTGATGATATACCCAATTGATTCAATATTATAGTCGACTCCCGAAGCCATGTCGGTCGAGGAAAGTCGGCGATAAGTTAGGATACAAAGCGCGCAAATGGATGTCGGTTCAGTTGGCTATTCACTTAATGAGAATCTGAGCCGCCACCACGAAAAGACATCACGATATGAATTGGACTTACCTACTCTTAAGCTCCATGCTGACACGAGACTAAGTAATACAAGGGAACTGCGCATGACTGATTACCTGTCTAACGTTTGCATTCAAGTCACCTATCCCAGCATCATCCGATATCCCCATTAATATGTCCTTGCGCCAGTATTCAAGTGTTATCAAGAGATAATTATATAGGTATTAGTCGAATGAAATGCAACTCCTGTAAAGCAACAAGTGATCTGTATCTTCATACTGTTCCAAGTAAGAGACACACACAATGCATTCGTTATTCTAGAGACGATAAGTAAAGAAGAATAAGTTTAATAGATACCTACAGATTAGAGAACAATAAGGTTATAACCAATTCGCTGTATCTCGTACGTTCACAGTAGTGAACAAGACACTCGTTTATCTTAGCTACGAAAGACATATAATGCGAAGGAAATCGCGAAAATTATGGTCAGAAAATTATCAAATCAATACTTTCATCTTAGAGTCCTTACACACATACTTTAGTATCTATCTATTTATCAATAACGAATAACGAATAACTCGGCAATATGTCTTCACGAAAAACTAGCGTTAAAGAAACGGGAACCACGGAGAGAGATGACTCTCCTCCAAGAGACGTCACTAGTCCTCGGCCTCACCCAAAAGTTGTGAAGGAGACTGAAGCGGCACCTCAACGAGAAGAGACTGAAAAAGAGAGGCCGTTTGAGGCAGACGAGGATGAAGACGATGAGGAGGCCCCAAGACCTGAAAAAAGTAGGGCAATTCTTAAAAGCAAAGTCAAAGGAGTACTAGATAGACTTCGCCAGAAGAAAGCTAAAGCGCGCCACACGAGAAAGGAAGATAGCGAACAGTCTTCGCAAGAAGAAGGATTTGATCCAATTCCTGAGGTTCCTGAGGAAGAACCTGAACTGATTCCCGAGGAACAACTACTCCCGCCTGTCCCGGTACCTGTTGCCTCTCTTGCAACTATGCCCACGGAACTGCTTCTTCATATTTTTGAAGAGCTCGACCCATCTGGGCGCGTGAATTTAGCTGTTACGTTTCCAGAGATCTTTCTTTCGCCTGGAAGACTCAACGTTTTCGCTATAGACGCTGAAAATCAGTGGAATAGATATAGACTCCAGCAACCTACCTTCCTAGTACACCCATTCGATTATTATTTCTCCTCGGAGGACCCGGACAGGACACCACTCCTTCTTGTTGCATTAAGAGAGGGGCATTCGAGTGATACAATCAACCGGATTATCGACGCCTACAACGAGGTCTCACCAGACGCGGTGGATGATATCTTTCTCTTTCGGGAATTTCGGACACCGCTAGAAAGCGTTATTGATCCTCCTAGGCCGGAGATGTTGAGTTTACTTCTTGACAGGGGTCTTGACGCAAGCTTACCTCATGGTTATTTGAACCGGAAATATCCCTACCGGCTGGGTCCACATATGTGTCGTTTCTTGGATGTTCCGCATCGGACTTGCATCTTTCAACCGGGGACTGCAGATAACAGCCGTATATTTTGTGGTGACTTGCTGACTTGTGCTATTGCCAGCCACAGCTATCATCGAGAAACGACCGACGTATCATCCCGAGAAACACTTGCCCGACTGGAAGAATGCATTAGCATTTTATCCCAGAGGA
Organism: Hypoxylon sp. CO27-5; assembly: GCA_002120305.1. NCBI lineage: Eukaryota > Fungi > Ascomycota > Sordariomycetes > Xylariales > Hypoxylaceae > Hypoxylon > Hypoxylon sp. CO27-5. The sequence goes on along the minus strand of KZ112507.1, from coordinate 154,979 downwards.
CCCAGATCGCACTTACTACAGATGACGGCCTAGGAGAAACTTTCCGGGACCTTATCTTTGCCGGAGCTGACAGAGTCGTTCGACGTCTTATTGAAGAAACCGCAAGCGGGAATGGGCCACAACGGGACAGCCTGCAAGAAAATCTGCCATTAATAATTGAAATTCTTATTAGATCATACGGTGATTGGGATGACCTTCACCCTCGAGAAACAGGAACTCAACGACAGACCGCCCGATTACTGAGAATGGCTCGTCGAGACGATCTGATCCACTACATTATTACTGAGCTAGGGGCAACTATCCGGCCAGAGTCTCTCGCTACCCTAATGGTCCAGCACCGAGGCTCACGAGGCCCGATGACTGTCTTACAAGCCATCTTACTCCGTGATTCCGGTTCAGAAGCAACCCAGGATCTTCTCGTGCGGCTTGTTGATAGCAACGTGACCTCTTATAGCGCGGTACAGCTAACGGCAATGGAGAGGATATGGTTAAGTCGAATATTTGATATACTACGTCACCGTCCATCTCTACAAGCTCGTATCCTTTTGTCGGCTGTGCGAGATATTGATCAGCCTGATGATTCTGATGTTAGTCATACATCTCAATATGATGGTCGGGAAATGTATCGGTGGCTTTTACGCGAGTTTACTATGCCGTTAGGCCTTCAGACAATTTTCCTAGCAATTAACCGTCGCGATAATATTCTCCTAGATGATCTGATAAAACATCGTATAGAAAGTAATATCCTTGGCGGCAACACTTTCCCAGCGGCAGAATTCCCTCCCGGATTCAGCCCTTCGCCGGAGAGACTTATGCAAGAACCGAGTGGCTCCTATACGGAAACCGCCAATCTTTATGATACCCTCGCGTTTATGGGCTTGGCGCCGTTGGAGCTTGCGATTATTGTTAGGAATGGTTACGCAGCCAACGAACTACTCGAACTAGAGGCTAATCCTGAACGTGTGAGCCAAGAGGTAAGAGATGGGCTTTTCGAACAGTTTGAGGCAAATGCGTTGCCATTAGATGTATGGACTGAAATAGGACGTTCCGTTTTGGGAGATCGTTTCTACCAGTTCGATCCGGATGTACCCGCAGGTTCGGAGATTCAGGAACTGTTTAGAACGCCATCACCGACGGCAGCTGAGACTAGGAAGAGAACTGCAGAAGATTTCGAGACGGACGTTCCGGTGAAGAGAAGACGATCAGTTTAAGTGAAAACGTCTGACAAGAGTAAGCTATTAGTTATTAAAGATTGGGCATCCTAATCCTATTTAGAATCGCTTTAGGGTTTGCCTGTTTCCAGAGGATGTTTTGTTGTTTATGTTGTTTATGTAAATGTTTTTAGCTTGATTAATTAAATCTACGACCTACGTACCTATGTAGCAGAAAATAGATCGTGTCTTTGAACACTGCACTCATGCCTCTTTGTGAATTTGACTTTGCCATTGTTTGGGGTAATCAGGGCTAATCTTAAGGCAGCTCTAGAAGATATATACCATACATTGGGACTAATTGTAGGTGTTTTACAAAGGAAAAAGACCTTAATTGCTACCTGAACGCTGTCAGGTGAAATTTGCGCAATATGAGAAAGCTACCTAGTTCTCAGTAAACCGATATCTTCTATATAAGTTGAACAAAGAGCAATTTTATTATGTGTTGTACTCTACCTTGGAGTGTAAAAACAGCAAGAATGTCAACTCCTGCCCGTGTGATATCACGTGATCTCCAAGAGAGATAACTCCCATCCCCTCTCATCTTTTCCTGTCACATGATTCGTGTCTACAGGATACCTGATAGCTGTCTTAATATGATCTCTTTTGGTCAAATTCCTATATTAGAAGAGAAACTACCGGGTAGCTTCATTAAAATGTAATTTGCAATCTCAGGCGATCGTATGCTGTCTACCGTTCGTCTTCGATTTCATCGCCTCTAGAACCGCCAATCTCCTGATCTTTTGCCTTGTCTAAGGGCCCTCGCCACCCGCTGGCAGCTTGAATAACCAAAACAAATATAGACAGGACTACAGCAGCCTGGAAGAGAACTCTTATAGCGTCGACGTATCCTTGCACTGCGACCTGCTGCTCCTCTGCTCCAAGACCGCCGTTATATACTAAGGCAGGACTGCCGATAAGCTTCCTGATGAGCTCGTCGCGACCCTGCCCAGAGCCACCTAGGCCGTCAATTTCTTTGAACCCTCTCTCTAAAGATTCCCTTAGAGTCCTAGCAAAGATGCCTCCGCCAATCGCGCTACCGAAGCTACCGGCAAATCCTCTAAATGTGCCAAGCAAACTCGTGGCTACGTAGTGTGTCTCCGGTAATGTTAAATGCAAAAGATGTGCAAGCGTGTAATTCAAGGCCGCGCCGGTGAATAGACCGTTGAGGAACACAATGCCAATGTACAACGCAATCGGGACATCGGGAGTGGATGTCAGGGAGAGCCAAAAGAGACTGGCAGCGAAGAGAGCAAAGGAGACGATGCAGGACAGCCAGAAACTTCCTGTACGACGAACGTGTAACCACTAGAGGAAATATTAATCTCCTGTATAAAACTAACAATCTCTTTACTTGACCGAACTAATACGGCCAAAAGAAAGATAGGGAAAGGGATATAACTCACACCGACAAGAAGCCCGCCTGAGCCGAACCCGATATTCGTCGGTATGAGAATACTGCCACTAGTTGCAGGGGTAAAGCCGCGTACCGCGAGGGCCGTTATCGGAGCATAAAACAATACCGTCCAACGTGCTGCCATGAAACCGAGCTGCGAAATGCAAGATAATAAAGCCCCGCGGTTCTGAATCACAGTGATCGGGATGATGGGGTCCGCAGCGACAAAGTACTCAATCAGCACAAAAATGACGAGTGTGACCAATGATACCACGAGCGGAATAACCTGAATGGTGCCAGACAGTCCGAACAGAAAAAGCACAACGGTAGCGCTCTGCGAATGGTCAGGAGAAGAGACAGAGTCCTAATGGAGCAATCGGCTTACCAGGAAGAAAGCACCAGGGTAATCAATCCGCTTTAGCTTAGTGGCTAAGGAACCCTCTTTAAAGCCTTGACCAGGAGTAAACGAACTTGGAATGCTCAAGTATATCCCCAATCCAGCAATTAAGCTGAGCGGGACTTGACTCCAGAAGAGGGCTCTCTAGATGATAGCGTGAGTTGATACACTGGCACTCTAACCTAGAGGACTGTAGGTAGCCTTACCCAACCAGTGACGGATATCAGACCGCCGAAGACGACGGCTCCCAATGAGACACCCGTGGTGAACCCGGCATTCCTGATCAATAATATTAGACCTCATATCCGGGCGAAATCTTCCACGCATCTAAGAAATGCATCGATGCTTGAAGTGAAGATTGCTGATGTACTTCGTTCGGCACGCTGACTTACATCAATCCAATGAACAACCCCCGCTTTCGCTTCGTCGTCAACTCGAGAATAAGCACGATAGCCAAAGCCGTGGAACCGCCGCCTCCCAGTCCAGTGACGACCCGTCCTAAGATAAAGACCGGAAATGAGCGGGCCTGCGAAGTGATGAGACACCCGGAAGCGAAGAGCGTCGCAGCCACAAGCACCATGCTGCGAGGCAAGAATATGGAAGCGAGCTTTCCGAACAAGGGCGTCGACGACGACATGGCCACAAGGAACGCTGTCGTGAACCACATTGCATTCTCGTACGAGTCTAAGTCGGCGGCTATCGTCGACTGCGCCATGGTGATGCCTGACATGTTGCTAGCTACACGTAAACGACATCAGCATCTTTCGACTCACGTGAACTCGTGGCTGGCGACGAGCTAGACGGTCTCCTACCTTGCAGGAAGATGAGGAGGTAGACGCTGAGGGCGATAGCTATACCCCGGCCCCGGCCGACCGTCTGGTTCGGAGTATCCAAGTCTTCGGCGGCTCCATCTTCGGGGATTCCGGACGTAGCCGATGATATACTGCCCGTGATATCAGAACCAGACTCGGACCGCAAGAGCGGCGTCTCCTCCGTCGCGGTATCATCTACCGAAGGGGCATCTTTCGAATTAATAGATTCACCAAGTCCATTCTTTAGAGGGGAACTCCTAGAAGATTCGGGCTGAGACATGGCGGTTTTAAGAACGCCGAGAGCCCGGGTCCCACGATATCTACCGTATCTTACGCGGGTACACCTATATTGACTAAGCCAGATGCAGCAAAATATGTACAATGACGACTTGTGGCTTGACCGCACTTCATCTAAAATATAGTAACAAAAACAAAGAAAAACAAGCGAAACAGGAGTAAATGCATGAGAAATCAAGAGAGTTACAAATTCAAGATGTCAGGCATTAGAGATGAGATGCCTATTGTGGATTGGCTGATTGGTAAGCTCGCAATCATTAACTGTAAACCTGGCCTAAGAATGGGTACCGTAGTTTCGGCTCCCGGGAACTAAACCACACCGAGGTGACCAAGACAACATTGAAGTGTTTAGTGGGAATTAAATTAATTCCTCGTAGTTGAAATATATGTATAAATGCATGGACGAGTATCTGGGCTATTAGGTCGGATTACCTTAATGCTTAAATTTGTATACCCATACTTTATTATGTAATAATATTTTAAAATCTTTTAGCTTTTTAATTAAATTATATTACATTTATTAGTAATAATTTTTATGGAAAATATTAATAAATTATATTAAAACTATATTAAGTTTTATTTTATAACTTTTAATATATTTTTTTTAAAGTTTTAATTTTTAAAGTTATTTATTACTTATAATTATATTAAAACTAAGTTATATTTAAAATTAAATTAAAATATTTATATTTTAACTTTTTAAAGGGATTATAATTAATAAAAAAAATAGAATTATAAACTTATTAAAGTTTAATTTTAATATAGTTTTAAAGTATTTTTAATAATAATTTATTATTTATACCTTTATAATTTTTTTTATTTTTATTTTTAATTTAAACTTTTTAATTATAATGTTAATTAATATTATATAAGGATTTAATAAAAATAATTTTTTATTAATTTTATAAAATATTATAAAAGCTTTTATATAAAAATATAAAACTTATAAATTCCTTATAAAAAAATTACTTTAAATTAAAAATATATATAATTTATTTATAAATTGTTAATATTATTATTTGGTTAAATAAAGCTTAGTATAATTTGTTATTTTATATTTAAATTTAAATAAAAAGTAGTTTAAAATTAATCCCTTATAAAATTTTTATAGCTTTTTTTATTATTAAATTTATAACTTAATTAAGGGGTTAAAGTTTAAAGGAAGCTTTATTTTAACTTAATTTTATAATTAATCTTATTTAACTTATTAGTAATTTCTTATTATTATTAAAGGATTAATATATTAAGATTAAAAATATTTAAAGTTTAATAATAATAATTAAAATAAAAGTATAAAATAACTTTATAAAATATAATTATTTAAATATAAAATTAATAATATAATAAAATAAAATATATTTAATAAATTAAAGGAAGTGTAAGTTAAAATGGTTATAAAATTTATTATTATATTAGCTATAAAAATTAATATAAATATACTTTTAATATAAGCTTTATAAAGAGGTATATATTATAACCTTATATTTTTAAGCGAAATAGGTAAAAGGTAAAAAAGCTAAGTTTTTAATTTATAATTAATATAGTTAAAAATAAGTTTAAAAGGATTAAACTTAAGCTTATATTTAAAGTAAAACTAATATTATTTATTAAATATAATAAATTAATATATAATATTAGAAAAGAAAAGTTAATATATGTTTATAATAAAAAGATTATTACTTAAGTAAGTATACTTATATATTAGCTATAATTATTTTTATATAGTTAATTAGCTTATAATTTTAATAAAAAAAAGTTAAAAAAAAAGGAAATTATTTTTAATTTAATTTTAAAATAGTTTTAAATTATACTTACTTTAATTATTATAAATATAATATAAGTGTTATTAAAGTTAAAAATGATTAATATAAGTTTTTAAAAAGGTTTTATTAAAATAAATTATATTAATATTTTAAAATGCTTAGCCATATATTAAATTAATATTAATAGTAATAAAGTAATTAAATAAATTAGTAAGTATAATTTTAAATTAATTTAAAAATATACTTATATATATAATATAATTTAAGTTATTAATTAAAGGGGTTTTAATATAATTATTAAATTAATTTTAATTAATTATTTAAAAAAGGAAAATATAAGTAATTAAATATATACATAATAAATTAATAGTTTAAGTTAATACTATTTAAGTTTAATTAGAAATTAGTTTTAAATTATATTTAATAGGAAAGATGTATTTAAAAGGTAAAACCTTAAATTAATATTCGAAATAAGTTTTATATAATATTAATAATAATTAGTAATAAAATAAAATAAAAATATCTTTATTATATAAAGCTTAATTTCATTTATAATAAAAGATAAAATAATATATAAAATATTTTCTAAAAATAAATTTAATATAATATTAATTTAATTATACTTAAATTATTAACTTACTAATATTTAATTAATTATAAAAAATTATAATATTAAAAATAATAATAGCCATTTACACATTTTAATATAAATAAAATTAAGCAAGGTTTAAAATTATTTTAAGATTATATTTAAACTAAAGTTAATTTAATTAAATATATATATAAAAGTGAAAAAGTTAAAGAAACATTTACTTCTTTAAAAGTAATTATATACTTAATATTAAATATAGGTAATAAGTTATATTATAAATGTTATAAACACCTTAACATATTAAAAATATATAAATATTATATAAAAACTATATAGAAATTATATAAAGGCTATTTAAACAAATTAAAATTATTTTAAATTTAATATATAATTAATCGTTTATACTTAACTCTTTAAGTAATATTGCCTTTTTTTGTTTAATATATAAGCTTTTTTCTTTTAATAAATCTAAGCTTATTTTTTAATTATTCTTTTATATAATTCTATTATTTTTCTTTTTTTTTATAAGTTAAACTTTAAAAATCCCTTTATTTAAGTAGCTTTACTTATATTAATTTAAATATAATATAATCTTAAGGTATATTAAAATTATTCCTTCTTTAAAGCTATTTTATAATATTTATAAAAGCTTATTTAATAAAGGTATTTTAATCCTTATGTTTTATATAAATGGTTATAAATTATATTTAAAATGTTTTTCTTAGGTATTTTAAGTTGTAAAATATAAGGATTATAAAAGTTAAGGCTTAGGTAAGCTTATCCTTATAAGCTAATCTTAAATTAAATTTAAATTATTATTTTCTTATAATTTATTAAAGCTAAGTTATTAATAGGTATTTATTTATTAATTTAAAAATACATTAAGCTTATTTTTAATTAATATAATATATTTATTCCTATAAGATAGGTTTTTATTATTAACTTATTATAATAAATTATTAACTTTTAATAGTAATTTTAAACCTAATTTAATTAGTTTTAAAATAATATTAATATTATTAAAAAGGTTTAAAGGATTAAAAAAAAGTAATAAATTTTACTCTTTTTTATTTACTTACTTATAGTAATTTTTAACTAGTAAAATATTAAATTAATATTTATTTAAGTATGATATTATTTTAATTATAATATAAATATAAGGTAATTTTAACTTATTTTATTCTTTTATTTTATATATAAAATATACCTTTATAAATATATTTTTTTACTTATGGTAAATTTTAAGCTTTTTAAATAGTATTAGTTATTCTTTATAATTATTAATAAACTTATAAAAATTAAATAATAGTTAATTAAAAATTATCTTATAATTAGCTTAATATAAAATTTATAACTTTATAGCTATTAATAATAAAATAAATTATTTAATAAAGTTATTAATTATAAAATATTTACTTTTATTAATACTAATATACTTTAAAGTATTTAATTAATTTATAGGATTAATCTTAGAATAAGCTTAATATAAGTCTTTTTAAAACTAATTTAGTAATTTATTTATTTATTAATTAATAATATTTATAAAATATTAGCTTTATTTATTTAATAATTAAATTAAAATTAATATAAGAATAATTTATTTATTTAAATAAAGCTTAATTACCATATTAATTATTTTAATTAAATAAGCTTATAATAGTAAGTTAAAAATTTAATTTAGGAATTTATTTAGGTTATAATTAAAAAACTTACTTTAAAATTTATATTATAAGTGGATTTTATAAAATATTATAATATATTATAAGTGATTCTTTTATAATTTAAAATTATTTAAGTTTAAAATTAATTAATAATTAATCTTAAAATAGTTTAAGGTTATTATTATATACTTATTTATCAAATAATATCTTAACTTATATGCTTATTTTTTACATATATTTAAAGTAGTAATATAAATAAAAGTGTTAATTTATTCTTAATATATTTTATATATATATTTAAAACGCATTAAAATTTTAAATATAACTTTAAACTAATAAAACATATAACTAAATAGTTAATAATATAAGTTTATTATTTTCTAATTAAGGAATATATATATAAAGATTTTAATTTTTATAAATAGTTAATATTAATATTTATAAATAAAAGGTAATTAGCTTAGGATTATATTATATATTCTCTTATTTTAATTAACAATTAAATATAAATTAATCTTTTTATAAATTATTTTAAAGGATAAATTTATTTGGATATAAATATAATTTTAAAATACTTTTGCTTATTTTTTTATTATATAAATAATAAAATATTTATTAATATTTTTTTTTATTTTTAAATAAAATATTTCCTAAATTTAATATTTATCCTTAAGCTATTTTAAGTTTAATTTAAATTTTTATTAAACTTTAATAAAAAAAATCCTTATAAAATATTATAAAAGCCTTTTTTTTAAATAATAACATTTATAATATACTTTATGTTAAATATTTAATAAATCCTTTAAAGCTTATTTATATTAAATTTTCGATATAATTAATAATAATTTAGTTTTGTTTAAAAATAGGTTAAAGTTAGGTTTAATATTATCTTTACTTAATTAGCATAAAATTTTTACTTATTATAAGTTTTAATAGCTTATAACCTTTAAGTATTTTTATAAGCTTTTATTTAATATTAATAGGTAATTTTATTAATAATAATAAGTGGTATATATGTAATTTATAAATGATAAAAATTATAAATAAGAATATTTTAAAATTATATAAAATATATATATTATAATAAATATTATAAGATTTATAAAGTATTTTCTTAATTTTTTATATATGATTATAGCTATAGTTTAAGAGCTTAATTATAATATATTTTATAAATAAATAAAGATTTAATTAAAATAAGTTTAATAACTTATTAATACATAATAATTAAAAAAAAATAGGATTAATATAATTAATATTATTTTTAATAAGTATAATAAAATAATAAAGTTTTATGTTATAATTTAATAAATATTTAATAAAAAGTGTTTATATAAATATATTAAAACTATTAAAGATATTTAAATAGTTAAATATATTTAATTTAATTTTAATTTACCTTATTACATTTAAAAACATATAGTATTTTTTATTTATAAATATTCTTATAATAACTTAGAATATAAGAAAATTAAGGAGATTTTTAATAAAGGTAAGAAACTAAATAAAATAGCTTATAATTAAATAAGATTTTATCTTAAATAAAATTAAATTTAAAGATTTTATTTACACAAATATTTTATTTTATAATTTATTTATTAATGATTTTTTCTTTTCGTTCTAAAAATGCTTTTAATATAATAAATTAAGCTTAATAATATTTACCCAATTATATTTAAGATTATATTTAAATAAGATTTTATTATAACTTGTAAATATTTTTAAATTTATATATTTATAATAGTAAATCTTAGTATAAATATATTATTAATAATATACTTAATATTAGTTCTTAAATCTTTTATTAATATTAATATAAATTTCATTTATTATCTTTCCTAAATTAATTTAGGATTAATTTAAGGATAATATCCTAAAATTTATACTTATAATAATAGTTAGAAAATACTTATTTTAAAGCTTTTTTATTGCTTAAAATAGAATTAATTATATAATAATAATTAATTAATAAAATAGTAATTTGCGAATAGTTTGAATATTTATTTTAAATATTATATTTATAATAAGCTTTTAAAATCCTTTTTTTTAACCTTATTATTTATACTTTTTATTTCCCATAAGTAAAATCTTAAATTAGCTTTAATAAAATATACAATCTTATTAAATTAAGTATTAAAATAAGTTAGTATATTTAAATAATTTTATATCTTTAATATATTAATATTATACTTTTTAAATAAAGAAATAATAACTTTAAATAAGTATGTAATTATTTAAAATAATTATTAATATAAATTAAATATAGGCTTAATAATTATATGATTTAAAACTATACTAAGATTAATCTTTTAACATATTAGATTTATTAAAAATTAATTATATATATTTTAAATCTATTTTTAATTAAAATCTTTGAGAAAAGGATTTAAATCTTTCTTTTCCTTCTTATTAAATACCTTTACATCACTTTAAATAAAGTTTAAATAGGCTTTTTTAACTTATTTATTCCTAATATTATTCTACTATATTATAATAGTTTATTAATAATTCTTTAGCTTTTTTTTTAATAGGTTTTTATTATTATTTCTTAAAGGTAAAAAAATGCTTTTCTTAAGTATAGTTAAAACTTAATAAGTAAATAATTTAATTAATATAAATTTAAACTTAATTTAATTTCTCTATTATTTTAATTATAATTAAATTTATATATAAGTATATATAAATTTAATAAAAGTTTTCTTTTTTTTATTAAAATTTATTTTCTTTTATAAAATAAGTATTTATTCCCTTATATAAAAAGATTAAAAATATTTTATTACTTAATATTTTAACTTATTAAAAATTCACCTTAATTAAATACCTAAATAACTTAATAATTAAGTTAGAAATTAGCTTTATAATATTTTTTAATAATTAAATATTTAAATAATATAATATATAGCTTTTATTAAAGATTTTTATTAATTTTTATAACCTATAAATTAATCTTAGATTAATTTTACTTTAACCATTAAATTACTAGATTTTTTATTATTAACAAGAATTAATTTAAGCTAAGCTAAGCCACCTCTTATTTTATTAAATAATATTAAATTAATAAATTAAAAGGCTAAAAATATTTCCTTAATAGGAATTTTAGTAAAAAGTAAATATAAGTAATTTAAGGTTAATTATAAACTTAAGTAACGTAATTAATTAATCTTAAAATAATATAAGAAAATTACTTTAACTATATATATAAAAAAAGTTTTTTAAAGTATATAATCTTTAAGATTAAGAATTATATTATTAACATTTATTATATTAAAGATTAATTTAAATTTTTTATTTTAAAGGTAAAAAGATTTTATAATAAAAATAATATTAAATAAATTTATATATATAACAAATCATATAAATTATAATTTAATAAAGATATAATTTAATTTATAAACTAATATTAATTAACTTTTAACATAACTTAATAATTATTAGGTTTTTTATTTTTTATCCCTTTAAATATTATATTATTACCTATTTTTCCTTATAGTAATTAATATTAATAATATATTATCTTAAAAACTATTATTTAAAAAAAGTTTTAATCAAAATATTTAACTTTTATTACTATTTTTATTCCCTATTATAAAAACCCTTAAAAATATATTTCCCTTTTTAATCATTAAATTTTTTATATTTTATACCATTAATTTAATATATATAACTTTAATATATTATAAATTTAACCTTAGCTTTTAAATTAAATAAATAAGGCCAAAATTTTCACCTTTAATAATAATAATAACTTTAATAAAAATTAATTTTATTAAATCCTTTCACTTAATTTCCTTAATTTAACCCTTTTTATAAATTTTTTGTTATAAATATAGTTAATAGTATTAAAAGAAAAATATTAAAATTAGCTTTAAATAAAACGCTAAAAAAGGTATTAAGAAAAGGATTTTAAGAAAAAAGCTTAATAAAAATATAAGCAATATTATCTTATATAATAAGGGAATAAAATATTTAAACTATTAACCTTTTTACCTTAATTAAAAAAATTATATTAATTAAACTTACATATAAAATATTTGGTAATAATAACTTATATTAGCTTATTAAAACCTTTATTATAAATATATTAGAAAATATTATAGCTTATAAAATTAACATATAATAATTAAAACTTTTATATAATATAATTAAAGGAAAATATATAAGTAAATAAATAATTAAATATAAGATAATATTAAATTAAAAAAGCAATAATATAAATATTAATTTATTTTAATTTATATTAAAAATATTTTAAACTTTTTTCCTATTATAATTAAACCTATACTTATAATTATTTTTAAATATTTTACATTTTAATTAGTTTTAATATTATATTATTAAGTATTAATTATTTAACTTTATATAGCTCTTTTAGGATATAATTTCATTTAAACATTACCTAAAAAATATTTTTAATTTATAAATATTATATATAAATATTTTTATTATATATTTAATAAAAACTAATATAATTGTTATAGTTTTTACCTTTTATTTTACCACTTTTTAATTATTAATATTACAAATTAATAAAAGGAAAAAAGATATAAATATATTAAGCGATAAACTAATTATATAAATTAATTAAATATAATATTTATAAACTATTTTATTAACTAATATATTAACCAATTTATTAATTATTATAATTAAAATATACCCTAAACTTTATTCCCTTATATATTTTCTTTTTTTAATTCTATTAATATAAAATAACATATAAGGCATATAAATTAATTAATTATAGTATTTATAAGCTTATTTATTACCTACTATAATTTAATTATATTCTTAAGTTTATTTATTACTATACCTTCTATTTTATTTATAAATAAAAGATATGCTAATAATAAACTAAGGCTATATTTTTTTAACCTTAACGAATTTACATTAACAATAAAAGGTATATTAAATATAATATATAATAATATTATAAATAATATTAATAAATATTATATAAGTACTTAAATAAAATATAAATAATTTAATACTAAAAAGAATTATAAGAATAATAAGAGCTAAATTAACTACTCCTTTTTACAAAATTAATTAATATTTTAAGTATATAATATATTCCTTAAAGGCCCTTATTAACTATTAAAATAATTAAATAAAATAAAGATTTAAATGATAATTTATTTTAAGAAAATCTTTCCCTTTTATAAAGCTAATTAATATTTTAAGTATATAACACACCCTTTAAGCCTTTTTTATTAGCCATTAAAATAATTAAATAAAATAAGGATTTAAATAATAATTTATTTTAAAAAAAATTAACTTTTTTCAAATCTTATAATTATATCTTATAACTAAAAACGATATAAATATTAAAAAAGTAATTAAGATAATAATTAAAGTAATAATTATATTTTAAACATTATACTTTTAACTTATTAATATTATCACTATTAATCCTAAGCCATAATAATTAATCTTTATTAAATAATAACCTTATTATTTTATTATAAATTTAAAAAATATTTTAAAATTTTATTTTATTTTAAAAATAAGTTATAATAGTAAATATAATATTATTTCTTCATTTTTTCTTCTATCCTATTTAATATTTAAATTATTATTAATATTATTTCTTAAGAATTTTTTATTTATTAATCCTTTTATACCTTTTTAAATATCTAATTTTATAAATTCTAATAAAAATAATATTTTCGATTTTATATTTTTATTAATATTATTAAGGGAATATTTTTTTACATAAGAAAAAAACCCTTTTAAATAAAAAAGGAAAAATTATAAACAAAAGAAATTAACTATTTTATAAAAAGATTAGGCTAGTATTAATACAAGGAATATATTATAGCTTAATTATACTTAATTATTAACTTTTTAAATAAAAAAATCCAATGCTTTTAATAATAACTTAAGCTTTATTAAGTTATTTATAATTATAAATCAAACCTTTATTAAAGTAAATATTAAGCTTATTATATTAAAAAAAAGGCATAATATATTAATAAAAAATGTTATAAAGCTAAATATATAAGCAAATTTAATTAACTAGGGTAAAACATTAAAAGCTTTTTTATTTACTAATATTTTTTCTAAGCTTACTAATAACAATTATTTTAAAGTAATAAATGGCTTATTTCTTTTATTACCTATTATTAATCATATTTTATCTTATAATATAACTATTAAAAAGTAAAAGGCTTATAAAGTATTAATTAAATTTACCAATTTATTTAATAAAAATAATATTAAAACTTATAAATATAATACTTGCTAATGGTTAAATTTTTATAAGTAAGAGTTTATATTAAAAAATTAACTTATAAATACTTATATAATATTCTTTTATTATAAGTTAATTTTAATAAAAATAAAAAAAAAGTATATATTTAATTATAATATTATAGCTAATATAAAATGAAATAATAAATATTTATAATAATAAATTAAAAGTAATTTTATACCCTTAATTTCTTAAGTTTAAAGATAATATATAAGTATATTTTTTATTATTAAAACTTAAAAGTTAAAAAAATAATAATATTTTTAAAGATTTTAATAAATTTAATAAATAAAGTATTTTTTTTTAAATTTTATAATATTAAATTTTAATAATATTTTATATTATTAGATATAAAAAGTAATAAACTATTACTATTAATCATATATAAATATAAGGTTTTTATAAAAATATTTAAATAATTTTATTAATATTAGGTATATATAATTAAGGCTTATATCTTTTAAAAAAGTTATTTAAAACAATTTTAATAATATAAGTTTCATTTTAATATATTCTTTTTTAAGTATTAAAATTAGCTAAAAAAATAAGTAGTAATTAAAAGCCTTATATTATATAGTATTTTTAATTAATATAATATATATTAAATTAAATTAATTAAATTAAACTAATATAAAACTTTAATTATTATTCACCTTTTTACTTAATTTGTATAGCTAAAAATAGGTACATTAAAATGATATTTATATTATTAAAATTATTTTAATTAATTTTTCTAAAAAATAAAAGTTTTAATTAAATAAATATTATATTATTTAAGTTATTTATAATCTTATATAACTTTTCGAAAAGGATTAAAAATATTACATAATTAGTGGTAATTACCTATTGCTTTTTAAATTTAATAATAT
This sequence comes from Hypoxylon sp. CO27-5, assembly GCA_002120305.1. Taxonomy (NCBI): domain Eukaryota; kingdom Fungi; phylum Ascomycota; class Sordariomycetes; order Xylariales; family Hypoxylaceae; genus Hypoxylon; species Hypoxylon sp. CO27-5. The sequence continues at coordinate 139,731 of KZ112507.1, read as the reverse complement.
AAGATATTATTAAAATAATAAAACTCTTTTTTTTTTTAAGCGTTATTATTTAAGCAACCCTTTTTAGAAATAAAATCCTTAAGTTTTTTTATTTCTAAAAGAAAATAAGTTAAACTAAAAATGGTTAGTATATTTAATAATATATTTTAACTATATAATATTTATTATAATTAATTAAATATTTTATAATAAATAATTTATTACTGGGAATATTTATAATTTATTTTAAGGCTTAATGTAATGATAGAATTATAATTTATTAATAGGAATATTAATAATTTAATTTAAGGCTTAATCTTATAAATATAATTCTTATTTAAAATATTTTATTATATTTTATAATATTATTATTTTTAAACAAATTAAGTATTATTATTATTATTATTAAAGCTTATTTTTAAATAATATTATTATTAAGTTTATTATAAAAACAAAGCTTAAAAATATTCCTTATTATATTTAACTTTTTAATAATTTTTAAAAGATTAAGCTTTAATTGTTAATTAAAATTTATTATTTTAATTATATTTTATTAGCTTTATTAATTATTCTTTAAGCTTTTAATAATAATATATTTTTATATAATATGATTTATATTATATGTTATATTATCCTTAATAATGTATAAATAGATAATAAAGGTTATAATGCTTTAAATTATATAAAACCATTTTTATTTATATTATTTAATTTTAAAAATATATGATATATATTTAAAAATTATATAGTTTTAACTAGTATTTATTATCTTTATTATCTTAATTATAAGAAAAGTTAAATTAAATATTTTATTTATTTTATTAAATTATTAATATTTATTAATAAAAAAGTTATATTTTATTATGCTTTATTTTAATTATTAAAAGTTTTTAAATCAATTATTAAAATCTTAAAAAGATTTATATTTTAATATTTTAATAATTAGTATTTTTATATTTAATATTATTAGTATATTTATTACTATAATAACTACTTAAGTTTTTTTAGTATATAACTTTAATTATACCCTTTATCCTTTTATAGGTTAAATTAGTATCTTTAAATTAAGTTATATCTTTTTTTAAATAATAAAAACCTTTATTAAAATAAATAATATATAATAGTTTATTATTTTATTAAATAAAAACATGTTTATATATTTATATTTAGGAAATCTTATTTTCTTTTATAAGAATATTTATATTCTTTAAAATTTAAATATTATTATTTTTATTTTTAAACTTAACTTTAAAAATAAGAAGCATTTATACTTGGCTTATTATATATTAAACCCCTTGGAAAAGTTTGTTAACTTTAATATGAAAATTTATTCGTTATATTATAATATTTTTATCTTATTTATTAAATATTTTTTTAAATTTTTCTTTACTTAATTTAATTAGTTTTTATTTATTAATATTATTATTATACTCTTTATAAATAATAATAATAAAATTTAATATTTTATACTTCTTTAAAATATAAATAAAAATAAAATGATTAAATAAATATTTTTTTTTAGTTATTTCCTTAATTATTTAGTAAAACAATTGATAATTAAATTAAAGATATTATAAGTAAAAAGTATAATTGTTAAAACTTTAAAGCCGTTTAAAATATTAAAGTTTTAAGCATGAATAATATTACTTTTAATATTAGTAATAATAATAATAATATTTTTAATATTAATAACCTTAATATTAGCAATATTAATATTAATAATTTTAGTATTAATAGGGGTGATATTAATAAGCTTAATATTAATAAGGATAATATTATAAATTTTATTTATTTAATTTATATTAGTTAAATAAAATGTTTTAATAATAACGTTAAGTTTAAAGATTATAATTTTAGTTCACATTTTTTTTATAATCTTTTTAATAATCTTTTAAATGATTTAAATTCTTTTTATAAAAAGCCTTAATTTTTATTAATAAATAAAAATAATGTTATAAAAACTTATTATTTATACTTACGGTTAAAATTTAATGAAAATAAGTTTATTTTTATTAGAAATTAATTATCTTTTAAGTGAAATAATTAATCTAAATATAAATTTAAGCTTAAGATTTTTTATATTTTTATTTTAAATTAAAAAAAAGGTAGTAAAGGTGGTATGTTTTCCCTTAGTTAAATATTAAAATAGAAATTTTAATGAGTTTATATTATTACTTTTATAAAAGGTATTATAATATATATAAGGGTTTATTATATAAGATAATTTAATAAGATAATAATTAAAATAATATAATAAAGGTTATGTGTAAAGTAAAATAAGATAAAATAAATTTATATTTATAAATAACATTTAATTAAATTTAAGCTTTATAATTAAAGTATTATATAACCTATATAAGTATTTAAGTTAAAAACTTTTAAGCTTTTAGCCTTTTTTATTTTATAATTAAACCTTTTTTAAGCTTTTAATATCTTAATTTTACTAAGTTATATTTATAAAAAGAAAAAATTAATAAATAATTTTAATTTAAGGTTTTTATGTTTTAAGAAATGACTTAAAATTATAAAATATAAGCTTTAACTAAAATGAGTATTAATGTTAAAGTTAAAAATATAACATATTTTATTAATATTTTAATTAAGAAAAAGATTTTAATATAATATATTAATAGTAACTATTTACATTTTTTACTTATAATAAAATAGTTAATTAGTTTTATATAATTTAAGTAAATATTATAAAATATTTACCTAAGAGTTATTTATAGCTTTAATTTTAATTTTATTTTCTTTAATAGTTAATATGTTATTAATTTAAAGTATTTTTATCTTTAATATTTATTTATAAATATTAAGGATAATTCTTTAACACTTTAAAAATTAGTTATACTTATTTAACATAAAAGTTTTAAACCTTTTTATAATATATTAATTATTTGATTTTTATATAATAAAAAATCTAATACTTTTAATATTTAAAGTAATATTATAAATTATATATTTCTACCTTTTAAAGATCTTTTTAATTATATTAATAGCTATTACAAAATCATTAAAACATTAGTTAATAATATCATTTAACTTATAATTAGCTAATTTCACTTTTATAAAAAAGTAAGGAAAAAAGATAAATAATAAAATAATATTATACAATAGGTAATTTAATTAAAATAATTTAAAAAAGGTAGGGAATATATTTAAGCCATATTTAAAGATTAGATTTATAATAGATATTTTTAATTTTAGAATAAAATAAGAATTTACTTAAAAAATGTAATTCTTTAATTATTTTCTTTTAATAAATTATTTAATCTTTCCACTTATATTAAAAATCTTATTAAGTTTAAAGTAAATAAATAAAGCTAAGGTATTATTAAACTTTTATATTATATAACTTTTAATTAGTTTAGCTTTATAAGTATTAAAAAGTATATATATATTTTTATAATTAAAAAATATATTATTTTTAATATTAAAAAGTGTTATAATATCCTTTATATTAAGATATATTATATTCGTAATATTGAAAAATGCTATATTTTTAGTGTTAAAAGGTAACCTTATATCCTTAACGTTTTTATCTAACCTTTTTAATATATCCTTAATATCCTTTTACATAAAATTTAATAATATTAGGTGTGATTTTTTATTATTTAATATAATACTAGTTATTATTAAATATATTTTTTAATACTTTAATATATAAATAAAATTTTTATTTAACCTTACCTTAATAATATTATTACTTATAAATGACATTATTAATATAAAATTTAACAATAAAAGTAAAGTATAATTTACCTTTTAAAAATCTTATTAATTTAATATAAGGTTTAAATTAATATTTTTTAATAAAAGGATTAAATTAATACTTTATAATAAAAGGATTGGATTAATATTTTTAAACTAATTATTTATAAGATTTGAGATAAATTTTTAAGGATTAGTAAAATAGAAAGGATTATTTAATTTAAGGAAATTATTAAAAGGACTATTATTAAAAAAGAAAGGATAGTTAAAAAATGAAAGACTTTTAAAGGAGTGAGGATTATTAAAATTAAAAGGCATATTATAATTAAATGGATTAATAAAATTAAGTATATTAAAATTAGGGAAGGTATTAATTTTAATGGATTTATTAAAACTAAGTAAGTTAATAAAACTAAGTATATTAAAATTAAAAGAAATATAAAGGTATAATATATTAAAAAGGTTAAAAGGTAAAGAAGTTTATATAATAAATTATAAAAATAAGTAAAGCTTTTTAGCTTAAGTATAATTAAAGTAAGGCTTTTTTATTAATGAAGATTTATTTTTATTATTTTATTTCTTTTTAGGTTAATAATATATTATATTATTAAGAAAGAAATTAAACTTAAGTTTATTATTTAAAGTAATAAAAGAAAAATATTTAAGTAATTTAAGTTATACTTAAAGCTTTATAATTAAATAATTTATAATTATAAAAAATAATAAGGTTTATTTTATTTAAGTAAGCTTTTATACGAGAATATTTTATATATATAAGTAATAGCTATTAAAATAAAAGATTAAATTAAATATAATAGTTAATAAAGCTTAGGTATTAAATTTAAAAAGTAATAAGGTATTATCGCTAATTATATATTATTTTAAGTCTTTTTTAAAAAGTTGTATATAATTACAAATAACTTTAATATTAATAGGTATATATAATTATAATTTATATTATTTGAAAAAGTTAATTAAAGTAATTTTAATAATATAAATATTATTTCGATATATTCTTTTTAAGTATAAAAATTAAGTAAAAAAGTAAATAATAATTAAAGCCTTATATTATATAACGTTTTTTAATTACCATATATATACGTATATGTATATTTAAATTAAATAATTAATTAAATTAAATTAATTAAAGTATTTTATCCTTAAAGAAAAGCTTTAAGCAAATGTTTTATCTTTTTTTTTATTTACCTTATATTTATTAAATTATATATTATTAAAGGTATATTTCCTTTTTATTTATTAAGTTTTTTAACCTTAATTATTACTAATATAATAGGCGTAATATTTTAACCTATTATAAAAGATTTAACTTATAACCTTTTAAAGGATAAAAATATTAAACTAAATTTAAGGGATTTTTTAAAAACTTATTTTAATTAATTTAAAATTTAAAATTTAAAAATCTTTAAAGCTAATAGCAATCTTTTATTAACCTTTACTATTATAAGTAATAAAGGTATTTTATATTGTTTAATTTATTATTCCTATTATATTATTATTAGGAATTATTAAGATAATATTAAAAACAACTTATTAAATATATATGATAATTCTTAAAATAATAATCCCTTTTCTTAGGCTTATTTATTTGAAAATATTAAAGGTTAGCCACCTTATATACTTTAAAAGGAAAATGATATTATCCTAATAAATAAATAGATAATTAAATTATACTTTTATATATTAAAAAACCTTAAAGGTTATTATAAATTATTTTTTTTTATTATTTTAATATTTTGCTAATAATATTTATATTAATAAATAACCTTAAGTTAGGATATGTTATTACTTTTTATTTTAAATATTAGGTTTTTCTAAACTAATTATTAATATTATAGCAAAACCTTTTCGAGCTTATTATTAATATAAATATATTATTAAATATATGTTTTTTAATTAAAAAAATAAATATTATAAAAAGTAATTATATAATTCCTATAATATATAAAGCTTGGTTTTTACAAAATTTTATATAAGATTAGGTATTAAATATAAAAAAGGGTAATTTTTTTAATAGATTTTTTAACTAAATTTTATTATGTATAAATATTTATAAGCTTTTTAATAATAATATATTTATATTACTTTTAAAAAAAGTTAGTAAAGGTATTAAGCCTAAGCTATTTATATAATTAATAATAAAGCCATTTAAAAATATAACTTAAACTATATAAAAGTTAATAAAAAATTATTATAATTATTAATATTATATAATTAATTAAATATTTTATAAGTATATTTTTACTTGTTTTACTTAATTTATCTTTTATATTATATATATGCTGTTTTTTAAGGGATTATAAAAGTTATATATAAATTATAACTTTTATTTATTGCTCCTTATAAAAGATAATAGGATAAAATAAAAAAGATAAAATATATTAAGTGATAACTTTTATTAATTATATATTAGTTTTAATAAATTAATGGGTTTAATAAAACTTATTAAAAAAAATAATAAATGGCCTTATAAGGAAAGGGATAAGTTTAATAACCTTAATAATTTTAATAGCCTTAATAAAGCTTTAAAAATAAAATTTAAATTATAAGATATAATATTAAATAAATAATTTTATATAAATCCTAATAATCCTAATAACTTTAACAATATTAATTAAAAGTTGCATAGAATAATTAAATTATAAGTAATAATGGTAAAGAGATAATTAAGTATAATATTTTAGTTGGAAAATAATATAAATAAGAAAATATATAACTATTTGCCGAAGTATTTTTATTCTTTTAATAATTTAAGTATTATTTATAATATTAAATATAAATTAGATTTATTTATTACTTATTTTAATAATTTAAATAATTTCTAATTAGTTTTATCTTTTAATAATAATAAAAGTAACCAAATAAGTAAAAGTAATAAGTTAAGTTAAACAAGTAAAAATAACATAAATATTAATAATAATATTAATAAGCTTATTTAAAATATTAGGATTATGTTTATAATTATGTTAAGGGATTTTATAACTAACTTAAATATATTATATTAAATGAATTTTACTTATTAATCTTTTATTATATAAGATAATTAATTAAATGAAATTTCTTTTATAATTTATATATTAAGTTTTTAAATATTTTATTTATTAAAAGGTATAAAAGTTTATTAATATTTTATTATTTATTCCTTCCTTATTTTATTTTATTAGTTAAAGTTATTAAGGTAATTTTAAGTTTAAAAAATCAAGTATTTATAATTAATATTTAATATAATATAAATATATAATTAATAATAATATTTTTATATTATAAATAATATTATAAGCTATTTAAATGATTATATTAAAAAGCTTTTTATTTTATTTAGGGTTAAATGTGGTATAACTATATTATAAATAACTTAGGTCTTTTTATTTAAAATGATTTAATAAAATAAATAATAGGTTTTAATTAAATTAATAGATTTATTTAAGAAATTACCTTATTTTTAAGTATTAAAAATAATTAAATATTTATTAGGATAGAAATAAAGCAGTTATTTTCTAATAATATTAAGTTTTTTAATAAACTTTTAAAAGATATATTTTAAAATAAGGATATATATTATAAAAGGGATTTATAAAGGTTATTTAATATATATTATAAGGTATTATATGGCTTTGTAAATTTTATAGCTATTAAGTTATTTAGTTATAAGTTTAAGAAATAATATAGTAATTATAATAAAAGGATATTTTAAATGTTAAAATATTTTTATAAAGGATAGAATTAAGTAAAAAAGAATAAGTATATAAATATTTAAAATTATTAATTAGTAATATATTAATTATATTTATTTAAGTGAAAAGTAAGGAAATAATATTAAAAAAAGTATAAAAGGCTTAGTTTTATTTAAAAGGGTTAAAAGGTAACGTATTATAGCTTAGCGGTTTATTAAATAAAATAACTACTATGTTATTATAATTTTTGCCTTTATTTTATAATTATTTTTTTATTAATAATATAAATAAACATTTATTTAATTTGTTAATATGTTCTTTATATTTTTTTATTTTATTTTGTTTTTTATTTATGCCTTTTTTATAAATATTTTATTTATTATAAGTTTTTAAAATAGAAATGATATAATGTTTTAAAAAGAATAAGTAGTTAAGTAAAAAGATTTGAATTAATTATGCTAAGCTTATAAATATGTTATTATGTTTAAATATGATTTAGCTTTAAAAGTAAATTTAATAAAATGGATTAAATAAGTAATAATATATTATTTTAAAGGTTTAATTAATACTTTAAAGATTTTAAGTAGCGGAAATAAGTTGTTAATTATATAAAAAAAGTATAATTAATTAATTAGTTTTATTAAAATAAATGTTAAAATATTCTTTGTTATTAATAGCTTTAAAGATAATTAAATATATAAATATTAAAGTGTTATTTAATATAATAAATTAAGATAAATCGTATTCTTTTACTTATATTATTTATATTTTATTATTTTTATAACTTTTTATTATTTAAATAAGCTTATATATATAACTAAGTTTTATTTATATATTTTATATTTTAATTTAATAGTATTTATATTAAGTATTTATATAAGAGTAAATAATTAAATAAGGTTAGTTTATTTAATATACCCTATTATTATATAATATATTTTATAAGATATAATATATCTTTTAACTTAATATTAACATTTAATAACTAGCTTTATTTTAATATAAATTAATATGTAATTTTAATATTTTATTAATAAAGCTAGGATTAATTTATATACCATATAGTAAATGGTTATGTTTACATATATATATTTTTAAGGTATTATTTATTTATAAGAATATATATATATAAATACATAGTATTTATATTTAAATAATAATATATTAAATTTTTAATATATTAGTATTATATATTAGTGCTTATATTTATAACATATTATAATATATTTCTTTTTTAATATAAGTGTTTAATTTAAATTTTTTTAATTAAGAATTTGTAATTTTTAAATATATATTAAAAAAGTTTTTATTTTTATATTAAAGTTTTTTTATTAATATATATTGTGTTTATTTACTTATATACTTATTTATTTTCTTTTACTTATATATATATATTAACTTAATTTTTTCTTAAATTTTATTATAAAATTAACCCTTTAATATCTTTACTATATTTAAACTACTTAAAATATATTTAAAAAAGTTAAATAGATTTAAGTTTAATCCCAACTAGAATATTATTTCCTAAAAGTAAAAAATTAACCTTATTAAGCTAAATGAAAAAAACCTTTACCTTATTTTTAAATTAATTTGTAATAATTTAAGTTTTAATTAATCTTAAGTAAATAGCCTTAATTAAAATTTAATAGGATAAAGTCACTTCCTAACTTAATTTAAACCACTTATTAAAAATCCCTTTTTTAAAGATAATAATAATAAGCTAAACCTAATAAATAATACAAACTTTATTTAATATACATTTTAAGTCTTAGCTAAGGTAAAAAAAATATATATAAGTAATATTATTAGATTAATAATTAATAATTTAAATATATAAATATATATTCTTTTTATATTTTATTAATTAAAAAGACTTGTTAATAATGATTTTAACTTAAGGTAAAATAAGCTATCTTTTTAAATAAATATTATAAAAATAAAGTACATTATTATTAAAAGATTAGGCTTAATCCTTTACCTATTTTAAATCACAAAGGTAAGTTTAAATTAATTATTTTCTAATATAATAGCAGGCTTTAATATATTTTAGCTGCTTATACAATAATAATTGGAATTATCTTACCTTTAAAATACGCTTATAAAAATTATTAAACAAATAGAAATATATTTTAACATTATATAATTATATTAAATTATTTAAATAATGTTTATATTATATATTATTATAATAATAAAGGTTATAAATATTCTTATAAATTAAATATATTAAGTATTTTAATTAAACATAATTTATTAAAATATTATAATTATTTTAACTTTTATAAATATAAAAAAATATATAAAGGTTATTAAGTTATTTATAACATTAGCTAAGGAATAACGGCAATATGTTTTTAATAAGTTATTATATAATATAAGTAATGTTTAAACTTGTTTATTTGCTATTATAAACGAAATTAAAAACTTAAAATATTAAATTTATATATAAGTTATATTATACCCTTTTTATTATTTTTATATAATATACTTATAAAAACTTATCCTATGATTTTACTATTATTATTATATTTTAAAAACTAAAACATTTTATATAAAAACTAAATAAAACTAATAAAGAAAATAAAATATTATACTTAAAAAATATAAAGAAGTAAAAAGTAAAAAGGTTAAATATAAGTAAATATATTTTATATATTTAAGTATTTAAGAAATAGTTTAATATTAAATAATATTTTAGAAAATATATTACCATTTTTTTAACTATATATTAAGCAATTAAATATTAATTCTAACTTATTTATTTCGCAGTTTTTTATATCTTTTTATAATAGGCTTATTTTATACCAATTATAAAAATATATAAATAATTATAAGCATTTTTTCGTTAAACTTTTATATAAATTATTATTTATCCTAATTAATTTATTAGGCTATAAATTAATTTATACTCTTTAATAATACTTTAAAATTAACCTAAATAAGTTATAAGCATATATTTAATTAATAATATTTCAATTTCCTTATATATTTATTATCTTATATTTTCCTAGCCTATTATCTTTCGTTTATAAATAGCTTTTATAATAAGTGCTATTTTTTTAAATAAAAATCTCCTTGGTAAAACTTATATTTTATAATATAATTAATAAAGATCTTTTTAATAAAAAAGTCTTATACTATTAAAGGAGTATTATTTTATATTATTTAATTTTTAAGAAATAATGGTTTTTAAAGATTTAAAATAATAAAGGTAAAATCCTACTATCTTTAATATAAGTTAAAACTAATAAGTTTATTTATTTATTTATTTATTTTATTATTCCTTAATAAGAAATAAGATATAATATACTTAATAATTATTAAAACTAAAATTTAACATATTATTAATGTTTAAAATAAAATAAACTTAAAATTAAAAGGATAAAGCCATTTATTTAATTTTTCCTAAGCTAGGTTAAAAAGTACTTAGGAATTAATACCTAACTTTTTTTATATAATTACTATGTTAAATTGGCAATTACTACTTAATTAATTAAAAGGTATTTTTTTATTTTTATAAAAGGATTAAAGTAATTAACTTATTTAAGTAAGTATTATATCTTACTTATCTTTTATTAGTTAAAAGTGCCTTATATATAAGTTATAATATTATTAGGTTAAATAGGTTAAATAAAGGTTTATTACCTAATGTTTATTTTTAATATTTAAAACATCTTATATTTAATAAAAGAAATATAATTAATAAGGCTTTAAGTTAATAATATAATTATATTCTTTTATTTAATAAAGCTTTAAAGCATAGGATAAATATTGTAAAATATATATATATATTTTATAATAAGCTAAGCCTATTAGTTTAAATAAATCTTAACTTATTATTACTTATTAACCATAATTACCTTTAATTAAAATTTTTTAACTACTTTTTTACTAAAATCTTTTAGCATATAACCTATTAATGTTTTAACCAAAGCTAATAAAGGTTATATTAAACGAATTACTAAGGTAATAAAAATGTATAAATTTTAGCTAAGTACTTATTTTTATAAGGCATTAAAAGTTTTATATATATTATAAAAGAAGTTTATTATATTATATTATATTAATTAATAAATTTAACTAAATAGTAATAGAAAAAAAAATAAAAAATATAATTAAAAACATATTTACTTTCTTATAAATATATTTAATATTAAATATATAAATTATTAATATTTTTTATATTAACTTATGTTATATAACATAGGTTTAATTAATATTATATAAAAGTATATTTTAAACGATAAGGTATATTTACTATAGTTAAAACTAATTATAAATTAATTATACTTATTTTAAACTTATATATATATTTTATTTCTAATTATATATATTATTTTACCTATAATTGTTAGAGTTTATTTAAGGGAAATGTAAGCATTTTTAATAGTAAATTGTTATATAGTTAAATAATATGGTAGTAATTTTAATTTAAAATTTTATATTTTATATAATATAATAAGGCTTATCTTTAATATTAATATCTTTTTAAGGGATAGTTATTTTAAATATATAAGCCATTAATAACTAAGCTTTTTATTACTTACTAATTTAAAATTATAAAAATTCTATTAATATAATAAAATATGTATACTTATAGTTTTTATTATTAATTAATAAATATATAAAAGTAGTATTTTCTATCCTTAATAATTAAATTTAATGGTATTATTAAAAATTAAGTATTATTTTTATTAGATTAAAAATATTAAGGGTTTTATATCTTTTAGCTTTTATAAAAAAGATATAAGGTTAAGTAATATTAATATAATTTATATTATATTACCATATATTATACTTTATTATTAATAATATAGCTTATTATAAATATATAATATAATATAAAATATTAATATTTATATCTTTATTTTAATAATATATATTAATAACTAAGCCATATAAAAAAGGATAAATTAAAAGTTAACAAGGGATTATAATTATTTATAAAGTTATATTATAAGATATAAATAATTAATACATATATTTAATAGGAAAACTTATATAAGAAAGTATAATTATTTAATATAAAGTTAAGTTATATCTTCCTTAGGTTTTACTTTATTTAATTTGTATATTATTCTTTAATGTTATTATAATAATCCTTTTAATTAAAAATGATTTAAAGCTTTATATTATTTAATTAATATATTATCCTTTAATATTATTATTACTAATTTATTAAGTTTAAAATATTCTAAAATTAAAAAAGGGCTTTACCTTAATAACATTAAATCTTTAAATTATTTCCACTATAATACCTACACTATACCTATTATTATTATTTCTTAAAAATATCTTTTATTTATTTTACTATTTTTATTATAATTACTATTTAAAAATTTTAACTACTTTTTACTAACTCATTTAAAAGATTTTAACTAGATTTTATAATAGCTATAACAAACATAATATAAATAACAAAAGAATTTAAAAAATGTAACAATCTTTTAATAATTTAAAGTAGCAATTAAATTTTTAAAAAACTTTAAATAATTTAAAATATTATATTCGCTTTAAATAATATAAATACGAAACTAAGCAACATTATTAATCATTTTAACGTTATAAAAAATTAAGCTAAAATTATATAAGTTTTTATATTTTTTTTATAAAAATATATATTAACTATTAATTACTTTTATAATAATATATTAATTATTAACTTATTATAATAATTATAATATAATTATATATTTTAATAATTAAATTATTTTATACAATTTTTACTTTACACCTTTTAAAAACTTAATTACTAATAAAATTATTAATAAACTTAAAATAATTAAAGTAAAAAAGTGTTTAAAATTGCTTAATAAAAATTTTTATAATAAAAATATAATAAATAAATATTAATATTAAATTAGCTATAAAAGTAAACCATTTTTTATAATAGCTATAATTGCTTATTATAAGTAACATTTCTATTAAATAAAAAAGGCTAATAATGTATTATAACTATGTTAATATGCATTAAATATTTAATTAAAACCTTTATTAAGGTTAAAAAGGTTAAGATTAAATCGGTTAAAGTACTTAATATTTAATTAATTTTAATTATTAGGTTTATAATTTTAAATAAAATAAAATATATTAATTTAATTATATGTTTAACTTTAAATTATATGATTTATTTTACTTAAATAACTGGTAATAAGCTTATAATTTTAAATTATAAAAACTTATTTTACTAATATTTCTATAATTTTTAAAGCTATTATTAACCTTATTATTACTTTTATTAAAAATTTCATTAATAGTAATAGCTTATATTATTAAATTTAAAAAGTAATAAGCTATTATTATTAATTTTATAACTTTTTTAAAAAGTTATATTCATTTATAAATAACTTTAAACCTATATTATATAAACATTTAAATTTTATATCCTTTAGAAAAGTTAATTAAGGCGATTTTACTAATATATATTTCATTTAAATGTATTTTTTTTAAATATTAAAATTAATTAAAAAGGTAGGTAATAGTTAAAAAATCTTATATTACGTAAAGCTAACCTTAAAGCAGTTAGTATAATAAAGTAATATGGCTAAAAAATATTATATAATATAAGGCTTTAATTGTTATTTAATCTTTACTTAACTTTTACACTTTATAATAAATGTATTTAAATAAAACTTATATTATCGAAATTATTTTAATTAACTTTTTTAAATAATATAAATTTTAATTAAGTATATTATATATTTTTAAAATTATTTACAATTATATATGGCTTTTTAAAAAAGTTTTATTATTTTAATAGTATTAAATTTTAATAATATTTTACCTTATTAAATTTAAAAAGTAATAAGTTAATATTATTAATTATATATAAGTTTTAACTTATTATAAAGATATATAAATAACTTTAGTAATATTAAGTATATATAGTTAAGATTTAAATTATTTAAAAAGGCTAATTAAAACAATTTTATTAATATAAATTTTATTTTAATATATTTCCTTTTAAATGTTTAAATTAGTTAAGAAAGTAAATGCTAATTAAAAGTTTTATATTATATATATCTTAACTACTTAATATAGCTATTATAATAGGTTTAATTTAGTTAATTTAATTTAATTTATATATATATATATATATATAAATATAATAAGGTGGTTAAGTTAAAAGATGTTATATAATATAAGGCTTTTTAATTATTACCTAGCTTTTTAACTGGTTTAAATACTTAAAAAAAAGTGTATTAAAACGAAATTTATATTAATAAAATTACCTTAATTAGCTCTTTTAAAGAATATAAGTTTTAATTAAATAAATCTTATATTGTTTAAATTATTTACAATCTTATATAATTTTTTAAAAAAATTTAAAATGTTATATAATTAGTGATAATTGCTTATCGCTTTTTAAGTTTGGTAATATAAAGTATTATTAAAATATACTATTATTAAAATAATAATTCTTTTTTAAAAATGACTTAAGGTAAGTGGTAATTATTTACTACTTTTTAAATTTAATAATATAAGGTATTATTAAATTTTAATATTATTAAAATAAAACTTTAAAAATAACTTTTATATTATTACTTATATAATATTAAAACTTATATATAAATAATTTATAATAAACCTATATAATATTGTGTTTTATAAGTTATTTAATTTACTTATTTTATTTATTATTATGATTTTAAAACTAAAGGAATGTTTTAAAAAGCTTACTTATTTTATTTATCTTTTTTAACTTTTTTTTTAAATCTTTACCTTTTCTTTTTTTAATTTTAAATTATATTCCCACTTATTAAGCTTTTATATTTTACTTTACTTATTAAAATATAACTATTTAAAATACTTATTTTAATTTTTTTATTATAGCTGATAATTTTATTAGCCTAAGTAATTAAGTATGTTCCTTTAAAAATTTGCCAGGTATAATTAATATGTAACTAATATTAAATCGTTTTAATATCCTTAACTAATAATTATAATAAAATAATAATACCTTAAATAAGCAAATTAATGTTATAAATAAGCAAATTAACATTATAAATAAATGAATTAATGGATTTATTATTAATATTAAAACTTTTAATAATATTATTTAAGGTTTTTAAGGTATTATTTAATAATTTAAAAATTATATTTAAAATATATAAATATATTTAAAGAAAGTATAAATCTTAATTATTTATATCTTTATATTTTAATATTAAATAAATATTTATTTATTTATTATAAAAATATTAATAATAATGTATATAGATTAAATATTATTATTATTAATAAGGATTTTATTTTGATTTTATTAAAAATAATAAATAATGAAATTCCTTTAAAATTATATTATTTATTAATAATATTAATTCTTAAAAATTTCATTAATAAAATCTTATTTAAAGATTTGTTTATTAATATATTTATAAATATTAGTTAATTAATTAAATAATATTTTAAATAATTATTAATTAAAAAGAAATAATAATAAATAAAAAATTGTAAAGGTAAATAAATTGTTACTTTTTTTAAATATTATTTATATAGTTAATATAATATAATAGTATATATATATTATAAAGCTTTTTTTTAATATATAATGAAATAATATTTATTAAGAATAATAAACTTAAGAAATTAATAAGGTTTTTATATATGGTTAACTTTTATAAATAAGTTTACTTATGTTTAATATATTCCTTTAATTAATTTAATAATTATATTTATTTTAATATATATATTCCTTTAATTTTTTATATAATTATTATTATTAATATATGTTTTTTTTATTTAAGCTTTAAATAGTTTTATTTTAATTGTTTAACCTTATAAATCTTATAAATATAAAATAGAAATTAATGGATAAAAGAAAAAAAATATAAAGGTATATTAATTTTTCATTATTTATAATGTTTAATTTTAATTTAATAAAGGCTTAATAAAGGTTAAATGAATATTTAATAAAGATTTATTAAAGCTAATTATATAAATATAATTTAAGGAATAATTTATATTAATAATTATATTAATTTAAAAGTTGAAAAATTAATATAAAAATATAAAATAAAAAAGAAAAGTTAATTATTTATAATTTATATAAAAAAAATTAGGGATAAAACTTCAGTAAAAGTAATAGTTTAATAAGATTAAAGCTAATGTTAAATTAATATTTAATTATAGTTAAAAGTAATTCCTTATTATTATAAGTAAGTAAATTAAAAAGTTAAAAAGTAATAAAGTAAAAAAATAAATATTAAATTATAATTAATATATTTAAAATATCTTAGAAATGTAAGGATTATTAAGCTATTATTAAATTTATATTAAATAATTACTAAATTTTTATTAAACCTTTATTAATTTATTTTAAGGATTATAATATATATTTACTCTTTTATAAATCTTAACATTTAAATAAAGGTTCTTTAAAATATTTTAATTAGCTTTTAATGTTTTATGTATAATAAGTTAATAATTAATATGTTAGTAATATATATATAATGGATTATATATTTATATTATTATAATAGATTTAAATGGAAAATAAGTTAAGGGTAAGTATTATTTTTAAATTAATCATTATTTAAATAATACCTTTAATAATAATAGTATTTAATAATTATTTTAATTTAATATATGGAAAATGGTAATAGGATAAGTATTTAAAATATGTTTTCTTAATTTATTTAATTTATATAAAATGTAACTTTATATTAAAATATATAAAATATTTTTTTATTAATAAAATAAGTCATTTTTAAAAGGTAATTAATAGAAGATTATCTTTTATAATAACTTATAAGGTTAATATTAAATTGCTGCTTAATAATAATTAAATAATAATATTAATATTTTTTAAATTAATAGCTAAATATTTTAAATTTATAATTTAATTTAAAGGGAAAAAAGTATTTTAAATAGTATTAGTTTTAATTATATTTAAAAATTTAATTTTAATAATAAGTAAATAATACATATTAAAAAATATAAATCTTAATAAGGTATTATATTTTAAAGATAATAATATAATTAAAAGTAATTAACTTTGTTAAGTGATATATTATTATAAATTTCTTTAACTTATATTAAACAATAGCTAAGTATAAGGTTAATATTAGCTTAATATATATTAAAAATATATATTAAAAATAAATTAAAAAAGTATAAGGTTAAATTAATAATTAATATACCTTAAATAAAAAGAAATAATTTTAATTAAATAATTATTATAAGGTAACTTATAAAAGTAAAGTATTTATAAAAAGCCTAAGTTAATTATTAATAAAAAGATTTAAGCCTTTATTATAATCTTAAGAATTTATATAATATTAAAGCCTTAAATTTAATTAAGGCTTTAATAATATTATTAAAAGGTAATAATTAGCCTTTAAAAAGCTTTTTTAATAACTTTATCTTATTCCTTTAATATACCTTTTTTAATAAAGGCTTAATAAGGGCTTAACTTAGGCTTATCTTTATTTTTATATTATTTTTATTTTAACTTATCTTTAATAAATTTAATAATTATCTTTTTATTTTAAGAAAAAAGTTTAAATTTTATTACTTAAAAATAATAATATTATTACATAATAAAATTATATATAAGCTTTATAAGTTAAATGAAATAGATTATTAATAATAAGGGAAAGGAAAAAGTAAAATTAATTTAAATAAAAGTTTTAATAATTAAGAATTAAATTTAAAAATATAAATAAAAATTTAAATAAGTAAATTTTTATTATATATTAAGTTATTGTTAAATTGATGTTAAAATATTATATATTTTTAATAATTTATTAATTTTTTAACTTTATTAAAAGATTAAAATAAATTAATATAGTTAATATTAATATGTATTTATTTTAGTTTTAATAATTATTTAATATTAAGGGGAAAAAAAAAGTAGTATATTTATTTCTTTTTAATTTATAAGGTTATTAAATATTTCTTTTTCTTAGGTTATATTTTTATTTTAATTATAATAATGGCTTTTTTTTTAAAAGTTAATTACTTTATATCGCTTTAGCTTCTTTTATTTTATACTTACTAATAAGTTTTATATAAAATGAAAATTAAAAAAGAATATAAAATATTTTTAAAATTACCTAAGTTAAAAAGAGGTTAAGTAGCGATTAAAGGATTAGAATTATTATTAAATTTAATATTCTTTAATAACTTTTTAATCTTATTATTTTTATTAATAGCCTTAAAATTATTATTATTATTAAAGTTTTTATTAATTCTTTAATTAACCTTATTTTTGTTTAAATTATTATAATCTTTAAAGATTTTATTAATTATTTTTTAATTAATCTTATTTTTATATCCTTCGTTAATAATTTTGTAATTGGCTTTTTTTTAAAGGTTTTATTATATATTTTAATAAATTTTTTAATTATAGCTTTAGCTTATTTATTAATAGGATTAATATAAGATTTAATTGGTATTTTAATAGGAAAGTTAATTAGTATATTTAAAATAAATATTAATGATAATAATTCTTTAAAGTATAGTATAGATTTTTTAATGTTTAATCTTAGTTTAATAAAGGTTAAGTTAAAATGAAATATATTAAAAAAGTTTATCTTAGTTGAAAGTTAAGGTTTAATAAATAGTTTAAATAAAAGTATTTAAATATTATAAAAGTTAATAGTTTATTTAATATGTATAGCTATTAAAGGATTAGGAAAATAAAATATATTAATAATAATAAATAAGCTTATGTTTAATATTAGTTAAAGCTTTGTAAAATTGGTGTTTAATATTAGTTAATATGTTATTAAAAAGAATATAATTTATAATTTATATATTAAATAATAAGGATTTAGCTTTAGCTTTAATTCTTATAAATTTATATTATTTTCTAATATATTATTATTATTAAATTTATTATTTTAAATAGTTATTTAAATTATATATTATAATTATTATTTTATAATAACCTTAAAGCTTTTAATATCTTTAAAAAGTTAGTAAAATTAAATATATATAAGGTAATAATTTAACATATTTTATAATAAAAAAATAAGTCTTATATAATTATAAATTTAAGATTTTTATATTTATAAAAGAATTAATTTTAACTTAATATATATTTAATAAATATTATACTTATATAATAACTTTTAATTAATTTATAATAAAATTAATTTTAAAAAGAAATAAATATTATAATTTATAATTAATATAATTTAATAATAGGATATATTATTAAATATTATTTTACCTAAATTTATAAATAAATGTTATATTTTATCATTTTTTTATTAAAATAAATTTATAAAAGGTATTATAATATTAATTTAACTTATATTTAATATAAAATAAGTATAAAAATGTATAAGTTTTTTATAACATTTTTAATTATTAATATAATTATTATAATATTTAAAATATATTTAATTTAAATAAATTTATATATATTAATTTTAACATAAAAATTTTATTAATGTTATTAAAATTAAATATATTAGCTTAAAAATATTAGGCTTATTATAAATTTATATTAGTATTATTTTAAAAAATAATCTTATATATAATATTTAATTTAAAGGTGCTTTTTATTATATAATTATATAATAAATATTAGCTATTATTTAATATTAATTAAATAATAAAAACTTATATTTTATTATTATATTTGAAGATTATTATATATTAATTTAAAAATATTATTATATTTAATAATAGTTAAATATAAGTTAAATTAATATACTTATATATTAATATTTATTATAGTTGTTATATTAAGTAAGCTTTTTTTAATATTAATATAATTTTATTATTTTAAATAAATAATTAATATTAATTTTATTTTAACTTAATATTTATTTTATTAAATAACACTTATATCACATAGTCATTATAATGTTAAATCTTTTAATTAATTAAACAGTATAAATTATTAAGAAAAAAAAAAGCATAGCTTTTAATTAGTAATATACTTTAAATACATATAAAACTGCTTATTTAATCACATGTTTTATATATAACTTAACATTTTAAAACTATAACATATCCTTTAGTTATATATAACTTAGGACTAAGCTTTTACCATTTTTAATTAAAGCTTAATCAACTTATTCTAAGCTTTCTTAACACATTATATACTATATATATTAAGTTAAAAATAAAAAAAATAAACTAATAAAAATATACCTTAATCTTTTTTTTATTAAGTAAAATAAATATAACATTTTTTAATTTTAATAAATAAGCTAATTAAATAGTTTAAAAAATCTTACATAAAAGCTTAAAATATTATAGTTAATTTAATAATAATTCTTTAAGTATATATAAATAATTTTATTTTATTTTAAAACTTTTAAAATAGCTAATGTTAAATTTATTTATTTATTTATAAATAATTCTATCCTTATATAAACTCTTTTAAACCTTTTTTTTAATCTTATCTTTTAAGTTATTTATAAATAACTTTACTTTTAATTATTTCTTTAATAACTTTTTTTAATTTAATATAAATAAAAAATATAATAACGTTAAAAAAATAGCTAATTTAAAAAAGGCTTAAGTACTTTGTAAAAAATATATAAAAGTTATAGTTAAAGTTAAGGATAATTTATTCATTTAAAATTAACTATTTATTCCTATTATTATTAAGGCTAATTTAATCATTTTAAATCAGCTAATTATTTAAATTAAAGATTAACTAATTACCTTTATTATTATAATACCTATTTAAATTAATAATCCTTTTTAACCTATTATAATTAAAATCTTTAATAATTTTAATTTTAATAATAATAATAAGTTTATTATTATTAGCTTAACTATTCCTAAGTTATTAATTAAAGTTAAGGAAAGGGTTAATCCCCTTATAACTTTATCTCTTATAACTAATTAAATAAATATACTTTTGAAATAATTTTTTAATCTTTTTATTTCTTCCTTTATACCTACTATTACTTTTACTCCTACATACCTTATAACTCCTATTTCATTAATTACTCCTACTTAATTATTTTTAAAAAGCCTTTTAATTAGCCATAAAAATAAAAATAAGGATAAGGTAATAACTTAAACCATTTTATTACCTACTTTAACTTAAAATACCATAGCTTTAATATTAACTACTAACAAATATACACCTAAACCTAAGCCAAATAAAATATATTATTATAATCTTTATTTAACTTATATAAGAAATATATTAACTAAGAAGCTTAATTAATGTTATAAAAACCTAATTAATTTTAATAATAAGTATTATTTCAAATATATTAGTAATTATAATTACTAAAAAGTATAAATTATCTTTTATTCTCTTAAAAGCTTAATTCTAATAATTTAATCCTAGGGATTATATTATTAATCATATATATTAATAGTTATAATATTTAGTTTTACAAAAAATAGCTTTTATTAAATCTTATATAAGTTTTCTCACATATTTTTTATTAAGTTTTTAAATATTAATTAAAGCTTAAAAAAATATAAATACTTTATATAACCATTTAAATATTTATTAAAAATTTGCTCTTAAATTTTAAATTATCTTTTAAATTTAAATCAAATTTTAATAATAATAATTAAAATATTCTTTTTTTTATCAACTTATTTTAACTAATTAAATAACATTATATAAATGATAATAAAAATAATAAACTTAATAAAAATTCTATATTAAAAGTAATTAATAAATCTTTATTTATAATATTAACAGGTAATATTTAAATGAATATTTAAAAAATTAAGTACTAATTAAATAGCTTTTTTTATATATTTTAATAATTTTAATATTTAAAAATAAACTAAGAAATAATTATTATATAATTTATAACTATTATATATTTTTATCTTATAAATTACTAAGTTAATTTAATCTTTAAATAATTCTTTAATAAACTTATAATAACTTTTATAATATTATAATAATTTCTTATTATTTTAATTATTCTTATATTTATATAATAAAGCCTTTTTTATATTAAAATATTATTACTTTTTCTTTTTTATATAATATCTTTTTAATAAAGTAATAAATTACTTTTTTTCTTAATTAATATATTTTCTAAGTTTAAAATAATTTTAAACCATATTTTAATAAATTATATTAATTATTTTTTTAATTTTAATTATACTTAAGCAATTAATAAATATTTTAATCATAATAACACCTATTAAGAAAAAAACCAAAGTTTTTAAATAATTTAAGATTACTTTATATGTTATATGTTATAATAATTTAAAAAAAACATAGGCTATTTAATTTAATAATATAAAAGGAACTTATTAATTATTATTTATAAGTAATAATTCTTAGGTTAATATTAATAACTTTATTTTTAAAGAAGTAAATAAGCTTATAATACCTTTTATTTAATATAATTTAATTAAGCGAAAACGCCTTATTACTAGTTTTAAAATTCTCAAAATATTTAATATTATTATTAATGTTTTATTAATTAATAATAATATATAAACGCTAATTTTTATTCTTAATTTATTATTAATGTTTATAATCATTTCCTTTATTTAAAAAAGTACTTATCCTCTTATTAAAACACCTTATTATATACCTTACTTAGGTTATATAAGGAATATATTTACTAATTACCTTTAGGTATTATATAGTTATATTTTAATAAGATAAGGTATTTAATATTAATTATACTTTAACAAATACTTTTATTAGGATTTATAAATTACTCCTTTTACCATAATAATATTATTTTTATTAATTTATATTTATATATATAAATCTAATAACCTAATTATATAATTAATAACTTATCACTTATAAAAAATATCTCTAACTTATAATATTATTTAAAATATATTAATAAATTTCTTATAAAATTTCTTAAATACTTTTTTCTTTAATGTTAATTAATATATATAAGTAATTTATATTTTATAACATACCTTACTTACTTTTTTAAAATATAAGTTATTAAATAATAAAAAAGATAATAAAGCTAATAAAGAAATAAATAAAGTAAATAGTAAATTTTATAAGAAAATAATTAAGGAAATTATTTAAGTTTTTAAAGTATTTTATTAGAAAATTCCTATATTATTATATTTTATATTTATATTTATTTATTTATTAATATAAAATAATTGATAATATCATTAAATTACTTATATAAGCTTCTTAATTATTAATTAATAAATCTTACATATCCTATAAATTAAGTAATATTTTAAAGTATTTAAATCTTTATTTTAATAGATTTTTTATTAACCCATTTATTAACATTTGGTTAATTAATAGGTAAAATATTTTAAAGATTTTTAAAACATATTTTTAACGTAACTATATATTTTATATATTCATATGATAAAGCTTAATATTAATTTGTTCTTTTTTTTAATAATTAATTTAATCATTTATTAATTATTGTTATAAATTTATTATATATACCTTAAATTAATTTAAATATCTTTAAATAGGTATTATAAAGTTATTATTTTTTTTGCTATATTTAAAATATTAAACAATTTAGCCTTTATTATAAAGGTTAATATTATTAATAAATAAGTTATTTTTTAAATAATTAAATTATTATATAAATTTATAATTTATTTATAGGATAATTATTTACTTTTTATATTATTTATAAATAATATATTGTTTAATATAAATAAGGCTTGTGTTTTAATGTTTTTATCTTTATATTTAATATATAAGATATATATTATATATAAATATTTTATTATTTAATTAATTATTATCAAATACTTGGGTTTTAAATTAATTAAATAATAAAAAAGTTGTATAGCCATAAATATAATATTAAATTTAATTATTATTATAATATATAAAATTAATTTTATATATTTTTAAAAAGTTTTAATTTTTATTTTAATAACTTTTCTCTTATACTTAAAAAATAACCTAAATAATAAAGGAATAAATAAGATTTAATTATTATTATTTAGTTAAAATTTAGTTATAATCTTCTTAATATAACTATTATAAAGTAAGGAAATAATTTGGCATTTTTTATCTTTAATTATTTTAATTTTAAAATATTAGCTAATTAATCCTTAATCTTTTATTTCATATAAGTTTTTTAAATAATTAATCACTTTTTATGTTTTAATTACATATTTAAAAGTATTTATTATTAATATATTATCCATATATATTAGTATATATACCTTTTTATTAATTATATAAAATAAACATAATTCTTTTATTAATATTATAAATCCTTTAAACTTTAAAGTATTTTTTATTTTCTTATATTATAATAAAGGGGAATTATATAACCTATATAATATTTTTAAAAGCTTAATATATTTTTTATTTTTATTTTTATAACCTTTAAAAAGCTATATAATAATTAGCTTTTTATCTATTTAAAAAGCATTTATAAATATATTTTTAATATTAAATTACTAAATATTTAAATTAAGCTTTATAATTAATATTATTATTATTTAAAATAATTTTGTTATAAGTATAATAATATATATATTTTAAAACATTAAATATTAAAGATCACTTTATATAATAAGCTAAGATTTACATTTTTCTAAATATCTATTTTTATTAAATTTATATATAAATACTTATTTTAAAAAAAGCAAAATATTTTTTACTTTATTATACTTTATAATATACCATATATTATTTTTATTAAATGCTTAGATTTTTTCTTATACATTTTCTTTAAATTATTTACCAAATAAATAACTCATTAAATCCTTATATTCCTTTAGTAGTGGTTATAAAAGCTTATCTTAATAAATTTTTAATTTGTTTAAAGTTATGTTAATTCATTTAATATTCTTTTAATATATTATTATAAAAATTATTATATATAATATTTAATATTTTTAATCTCTTTAATAAATTACTTCTTATTAATTAAATAAAAAGGTTTTTAAAAAGTTAAACTACTTTAATTTAATAAATAAGAAGATTTCTTCCCTATTTTTATAAATTAAAATTATAAAAGCTAAGTTATTTAAGTTTCTTTCTTTAAGTTTTTAATCTTTAAATCTTTTATTCCTTTATTAAAGCTTAGTAAATACTATTATAATATATAATTAAGCTTTTAATCCTTTTAAATAATTTTTTTTATATTGTAATTATAATGTTAATATATTACCTTTTTTATTTTTATTAATATTTTCCCTATTACTTACTAAGTTTAAATATTAATTAAATATTTTTACTTTAAAAAAAACTTCTTTTATAGGATTTATAATTCCTTAGAATAATTATCTAATATTTAATAAAATATTATCTTTTCTTATTTCCAATTTTAAGATTTTTTTAAAAATTAAAAATTTAAAAAATTAATTATTTATTTATATATTAAGCTTTCCCTTAATAAGTTATTTATTTAATTTTAAATCTAAGTTTATAAGTATATTTTCCTTTAATTTTAAAGCTTTTAGTTAATTATCCAATTATTTTTTAGTATTTATATCTTTTAATTTAATAATTTACTTTATATCTTAATAACTTAATAATTCTTTTTCCTATAAATCTAATATTTAAATTATTCCTTCCTTTATTATTTACTCTTTTAACTCATTAATTTCATTAACTTTTAATATTTTTAAGCTAAATATTAAATATTTAACTTTTAAAGTATAAAATATTTCTTTATTAAATTATATATCTTATATAATAATTACTTTCTTTTTTTTAAAAATTTATATATAATATAAATTAAAAGCTTAATATCTTATTAAATACCTTATATAAGCTTTTCCTATTATTTTAAATACTTTTTTATTTATATTATATTTCCTTTTTTCCTTTAATAAATATATTTTATACCTATATATATAAATATTATTTTAATTAGGTTATAAATCACTTATTAATACTTTAAAAATTTTTAAAATATAAAATTTAAAGTATTATTTAAATTAATTATTAAGTATTTTAATTAATAAATATATATAATAAATAAAGTTTAAGCTTTTATTAATTAACCAGGCTATTATTTAAGTAATTTTAAATCAAAGGTTTATTAATAATTTAGTTTTAAGTTATATTTTAAATATTTGGTTAACTACCTTTTACCTTATTTATTTTATACCTTTAATAAGTTTATATATATAACTTAGGGGGATTTTTAAATCAATTCCCTCCTATTTTACCTAATACTTAAATCTTATTAATTCTTAATAAAAGAATATTATATGTTTATTATTGTTATATATTTTATATATATTAAATTTAAATTATTTTTATATTTAATTTTTAAATAGTTAAAGCTAAATAGTTATTATTACCTAATTTTTATTTATAAAAAAAAATATAAAAAGTATTTTATTATATTTATCTTTAATTATAAATAATATATATAATTTTTTATATCCTTTCTTATAGAAAAATAAATCTTAAATTATTTTTTAAAATAATTTAATTAAATATTTTTTAAAAGGTTTTCTTTTTATTATTTAATAAGTATATGTTATAATATAATATTTATATTTAATTTTAAAAATTTTATTAATCTTTACATTTTAAGCCTTATAAATTAAAGCTTAAAGAATTTTTGGCCTTAAATATCTAAAGTATTTATATTAAAGATTTTTTAAATCATTTTATAGCTTTAATAAATCCCTATTAAATTAATAAACTATATGTTTTTTATTAATTTCTAAAATACTTATTATATTTATTATATTTATAAATATATTATATAAGATAATTATTAATAAAATTAATAAGATAAATAAATAAATAAAAAAAGCTTATATTTAAAGAAAATTAAATTATATTTATATATAAATTACCTTATTATATTATTCTTTTTTAATTTTTTAAAATGTAAAATATAATCCTAATTATTATATCAAATATTTATTATATATAATTTAGTTTTTAAAATAATATTCATATAAAATCCCTTTATTATTATTATATTTATTAATATTAAATCATATATATTAAGCCTTAATTTATTTATAAAATATTTAAAAATTATTTATTTGTTTATTTTAAAGATTAAAAAGCTTATAATATTTACTTAAACTATATTATAAATATTTATAAGCTTAAATAAACTAAAGATTAAAAATTTCTTATTATTAATTAGGTTAATTAATTTATAATTATCCATTATAATATTCTTTAAAAGTAAATATTTTTTAATTTTAAATATAATAAAAACCTTTAAAGCCATATAATCTTTAATAATTTGTTTCATAAGCTTTTAATTCTTTTAAAGTAAATATAAGTTAATTAACACTATAACCATATCCCTTAACCAATCTTTTCCCTTTAAATCCTTATTTTTTTAATTATTAACTTTATTTTTATTAATTAATTTCATTTTTCACTTATAAATGTTAATTTTAATTTTAAGCTATTTTTAAATAAAGATTTAATAAACCATTTAAATTTCCTTATAATATTTAATATTTAATAATTTAATTAAATAATTTATCTTAAAAATTATTATATATTAAAAACATATATATTCCTTTAAAAACCACTTATATATTTAATTATTTTTTAAATATAAGTACTTATTTTTAGCTTATAATTTATTATTTTTAATGGTTTTATTAATAATTCCATTAAACCTTATGTTTGTTTTACTTTTTTAAATTATAATAAATTATGTTTTAATCCTTTTTTTCTTAGTATTAATATTTTAAAAATATAATTATCCACTTTATATTAAAATTTATTAATTTAAAATAAATATTAATTATTTTAGTTAATTAATTTAAACCATTAATTAAAGCTATATATTAGCTTATATTAAATTAAAATATATTCTTATTACTTTTAAAAATATTTTAATAGTTAATAATCCCTTTATATTTAAAAAATAATAAACTTTTATATCCTTAAATGTTTAAGTAAATTCCAAAATTTAAATAAGGGATAAAGTATTTAATATTTTTATTTTAATAAATATTTCATAATATTTCTTCTATATTTAAATAAATATATTAATATATAAAAAAGTTAAATCGTTTTTAAATATCTTAATTATAACTTTTAAATCATATTATCCCTAATATTTTAATTTAAATAATATAATATTTATAATTCTTATATTAATGATTTTTTTAATTTAAATTAAAATGGTTATATAACACTTTTTAATTACCATATATTCCTTTTTATTGTTCTTATAATTTACTAAAGTAATTTTATAAAAAGCTTATAACTTAATAAATTTAAAAGGCTTAGGTAATTTAATTAATAAAAAAATCTTTAATATATTAAATATATTACTTAATATAACATTTAATATTAATTAAAATAAGGTAGTTATTAAATCATTAACTATTTCACTTAATTTAAATCTAAGTAATTATATAATTAATAAATTATATAATATAACTAATATAACAAAAGCTTATAAAATATCATAACTTTTTTTCTTTACTTACTTTATTTCTACTATAAATTAATCTTAATTAATTAAATCTTTAATATATTTATTAACATATTTTTAATTTTTTTTATTAGTTATTAAAGTTTA
Organism: Hypoxylon sp. CO27-5; assembly: GCA_002120305.1. Taxonomy (NCBI): domain Eukaryota; kingdom Fungi; phylum Ascomycota; class Sordariomycetes; order Xylariales; family Hypoxylaceae; genus Hypoxylon; species Hypoxylon sp. CO27-5. The sequence goes on along the minus strand of KZ112507.1, from coordinate 110,960 downwards.
AATTAACTTTATAAAATTAATTAATTTATTAGGTTACTTTAAGTTAATATATTATTAAATCTTATATTCTTTTAAAAATTAAATTAAATAATAATATTAAATTATAAAATTATATATATTTAAATATTTAATATGTTTAAATAGTTTGTTTAAGGTTTTTATAATTAATTAAGTTAAAGTATAAATTACTTTAAAAGTTAATTAAGCAATTAACTTTTTTTATAAAAAAAAGGTTTAAAAATTTAAAATAAATTTATATATAAAAGATCATTTAAAGTACTAACGCTAAGCATAATTTAAGCTTATAACTATTATACAATTATTATAATACCAAATCTTTTAATTAATTAAATAATATAAATTATTAAAAAAGAAAAAACGTAGTTTTTAATTAACAATATGTTTTAAATATATATAAAGTTGCTTATTTAATTATATGCTTTACATATAACTTAACATTTTAAAACTATAATAACTTATTTTATTATATTTTAATTAAATATAAAACTTATAATATATTAGTAAATCTTTTATACCATTAATTATTATTTAATAATAATTTAATAATAATATTAATATTATAAAAATAATTAAATTTTAAATATAAATTTATTATATTTAATATTTTAAATAAAGCTTAATAATTAATTAATAAAAATTAAATATATTTTTAATATAAATTATTAACTTATTAAAGGTTATAACTATTATTTTAATTAAAAAAATAATTTTTAAGTAAAGGTTATTAAATAAATAAAGCTTTTAATAAAAATATTAATTAAAATATATATTAAATATAATAATAATAACTTAATTTTAATATTTTTAATATTATTAATAATATTATTATTATTAAAGATTAAATTTTTATTATATATAAGCTATTATATTAATTTAAATTATCGTTAAACCGTTATTAAATTATCGTTAAATTACCATTAAATTATTATTAAATTATTATTAAATTATTATTAAACTATTATTAAATCGTTATTAAACCTTTATTAATAATAATTAAATTTATATTTAATTTTATTTTTATTTTTTTATATTAATTAATAATAATTTTTTATTTAAATATATTTATATTTAAATTTATTATTATATTTAAATATAATATAAAATTTATTTTAATAATATATACTTATATTAATATTTATTAGCTTTTAAATAGTAATAATACTTAAAGTATTATTATTATAATTATTTTTTAATAATTAATCACGTGATAAAGTAATGGATTTAAGCCTTTTAAGTAGGCTAATTAAAAAACCTCGAGTATTTATAATGATTATATTTAATTAAGGGGCATATTGTATTTAAACCAGTTTTAAGTGGGTCTCCAGTGTTAAGATATACCGAAAGTTTCGGCGTCCTTTTTAACGTACCTATACTTTACCCACAAACGAATCTCAATGGTTATGAAATGGGCTAATTAATATCTCTTTTAAATATCTCTTTGTTCAACTATATATGGGGTATCATCCAAGAGTATTATGAAGATACATAGTGCCATAAATAGCGTGAGTGCTTATTTGGCTTTGGTATATTTTTATAATATATATATATATGAATTGGGCAAGGAGAACATTCACTGGCATGAGTTTCGACTGCTAGCCTAAACGCGAATGACTGTAGCCAGAAGGGCTGTAATACGATTTTATAGGCCTTAGCCAAGTCCTAGAGTAACAGGTGCCCCTGAACTTTCTGAATGTAGGCGACTAATCGCCGGAATATGTGATTATCTATATTGTGTTCCATCATTAAAGAAGTCTACTGGTTTTCTGTTAGTACGGGCTTTGATAGCTGACTTCGCGGTGGCTTGTAATCTCACCTTTGCAATAACAGAGTTTTCGAGCCCCGCTCACTCTGCGTCGTACCACAGGAACTCTTCAAGAGTATGTCAAGTGGACGATGGATCGAATTGAAACCTTATACCAACGCCTTCAATCCGCTGGATTCGAATATCCTAATTATAAAAGTTCGTAATGAGACGAGCGACCCTCATTTAGCTAGCCTAGGAGGCCCAAGCACACCGAACGATGTGTCCCAACCTCTTCCATAGCTGGAACCATTCTTGTGACTTTCATCCTTTAAAAATCTGCGTAATTTAAGAATGCCTGGGTAGGTTCGCTATAAGGCTGTTGTTGGTTTCATTCAGGTATTGGATTCTCCCAGGTTTCCATCTCAACCGGGCTTGCCATTGTTCGCCTCCCGATGGTCAGAGGCTGTCTGGTCAGAGCTTCTTCGCCCAGGAGATGTACCGTGAGATGTACCATTCCCTTTACCCAATGCGAGCGAAAACCGCTTGAGGAACCCGGCTTTTTCCTCGTCAGCTTGCATCCCATTTACCGACGCTCTACGCCGCGCTGCAAGAATGGCGTCGAGATCCATGTCTCGATTAGCCCGGTCCTGTATTCTCGACTGATCCTCAGCACCAACACGAGCGTCAACTAAAGCGCGCGCATCTCGCTTCAAATCCAAGAAGAGAGAGAAAAAGCCCGTGATGACGAGAAGGGCGGGGACTAGACTGAAGGCTGTTTGCACACTACCACCGCGATGAACGATCGCATACATCACATATGGCCAGAAGGCCGGTCCAGAAGCTCCCATAGTGATGTATGCCGCTGCTCGTTTTGTACGTTTGCCTTGTCCGCGAAGTCCCAACGCGAAGATAAGAGGCCACAAAGGCCCCTCAAAGAAGAAGAACAAGATGACGGGGATTGCAAGAAGATTCGGATTAGCTGGACGCAACGCTGCTATAAGAATACCACAGATAACACTAAGGCATGTGGTGATGCTCAAAACTGTACGTGGCTGTGGAATTTTTGGGTGGGTTGGAGATAAATAAGCGAGATACGCTGCGAAGAAACGCGATGCAGCAAAAGCGGTGTGAGCAATGAGAAGGTAATTCGGAATAGAAACGGCTAGACCTGGTAGACGTTCTAACGTTTCTGGCGGTGGTTCATTGTCTACATTGACGAGATTTTTTGGCGTCATGATTCCCTGAAAAAAGATGCTCATGCTTTCTTGACTAGCAACGGCGGTCCACTGGGCCAGAATAGCCAAGGCTAGAGTCCAAGTTCGAAGTTCTAACCCGCCGAAACTACGCTTCTTGGGGTCGACTGGGAGATATCGTGTAGAGTTCTCCATTTCAGCGTCAGTGACCTCGGGTAATGGCATGTAATAAAAGAAAAGCGCTAGTGCCGCGCAGAGAAGAGTAATAGCTAAGTACGTCCACTGGACATCCAGTAGCGCCAATGATTTTGTGCTATCAGGGACGTCGATCTTGGCAAAGAAGACTCTCTGAGCTAAAAATCCGCTGAGAACAGTGGCAACGGCCTGAAATCCCTGGGCCAAGCAAAGTCTCATCTCTGCGTAGTCCATTGGGCCGCAGAACGCGATAAATGGATTGGCTCCAGTCTCGATAATTGCAAGACCAAACCCGACAACGAAGTTGCAGATCAAAAAGCCGGGGAACGAGGTGAGAACAGCACTAGGCCAGAACATAATCGTCCCTACGCCGTAGAAGCAAAGTCCTACTATAAAAGTTGCTCTGTAACCGCCGATTTGATCCGGGCCGTTGGATCTCTTTCTTGACCTCGAATGCTCATCATGCCGTAATATCCATTCACCAACAAGTAGCGGGCCGAGTAAATATCCGCCTCCGAAGTAAATTGAAGAAAGTCCTATGGTTTCGGTTATCGACATGTGTGAGACCTCGGAGACTGCATCGTTGAGCTGATTGAGGAGACCGTAGGAGAATCCCCAGAGCAAAAACAGTATTACAACCACAGTACAATACTTGAAGGAGTCGCGAACTGAGGTCCTGATCATGCTCTTCGGTCGGCGCATGTTCACAAAGCCGAAATAAACCGAGTTTTCGACTGTTGAATATGTTCCGGTAGCACTCGTTAAAACAGTGGGCGATCGATCAAGCGAATTTGGGGGATGCGTATTGGCGCTCATGTCTGGTGTGGTGAGGAAATCGACAGCGGACACCTCACTCTCTTGGCCATGTCCAATATGTGCTTGGGCCGGAGGTGTAATACGGCCTTCAGCAAAGAGACCGCCAGTAGGAGGTCGACCGTTATTGGAGCTTGCATTTCCATCTGTCGACGTGTCCTTCTCGTATGTCCGAGTCGCATTAGGATCAACCAACATAGCAGGCAGGATACGGCGGACAAGAGGTTTGAGGGTCGGGATGCAGGCACAAATTATGCCAACGTTGACCTCGACAGCAGACCACATGAACGCAAATGAGGCGTTCCACGCGAACTGAGGCGAATGACCAAGAATCGGCCCAGTTGGCTTAGTTAAGAGCATAGACGAGTTCTGAGCAATGGCTTGCTCAAGGTAGTAGATCCGGACGACATCCACTACAGTGACAAAGGTACCCAAGGCAAACGTGAAAATGAGGATTACTTTTTGTCGTCGTGGCAACCGCATGCTGGTAAGAACAGGTAGTGGCAGAGCGAGAATCGCGAGGTCTGTAACGACGTTGATCGGCGCTGAGCAAATGAACTGGGTGAGTATCGGGATGCAGTATGTCGGTTCAACGAGTGGATCATATGATGCTGAGACTGGACGGCACTGAAAGATGTTTATCAAGGTTAAGACGACGCCAGCCACATTGACAAGGCCCAGGACAGCCCACGACGCGAGTCGTAGGACCTTCTGCGTGTTCTTAGACAGGCGAAGGTAGAAGATCAGAACGGATGTCTTGGTGGCCATTAGAGCCGGATTCTGCTGTGTGATTAGATTTGATGCTGAAAAAAGAGCCGATTCTGTAGTTGGACCTACGTATAATATAGAGAAGACATATTCGCAGCGCCGCAGCGAATACCAGTAATTATCAGGCACGTCCTCATCGTGTCGACCAAGTCCTCTGAAGGTAGCAAAATCAATGGCAAATGTGATACCAAAAGCTAGAAGCCAAGCACATATTATGAAATGGTCGTCCCAGGTAACACTTCGCACGATGCGGTATCGACAGAATAGCCTAGCAACAACGACAAGGGTAGTAAGGGCAAGCGTTGAAACGGTTACAGCGAAGACCGCATAACCACGATTGGGGAAACTGTTCGATGCCATCTTCGGCACGGTAACGTCGTTGTGCGACTGGGGACCTCGGGCAATGCCATTAGAACGTATCAGCTCCCTGGAGCAGACGGTTTTGGATGTAGGCGAGCTGCTATAGATTCAAACGAAGCGGTGGTCGTGCTTCGTAAGCTAACATTCCTACAAAAAAGCATTAAGTGAGGGAAATATTATGAAGGCCCTGGCTTATACCAGGTCGCGTCTAAATACAGGCCAGGAAATCGTCGGGACGGCGGTGGGATAGTGTTGAGTTCAGGTCTCCGGATGCGTTGATTTTTTTTTAGCTAAGGCGAACTAGCAATACGGCCGAAAGGCATTAAAGGACAACAAGATGAAGGAAGAGACCGGCAGAGAGGAGGCAAAGGAAACGGCAAGAATGATGGTTCGGAGCGGTGAGAGCTATCGCAGTGAGGCAGACAAGACCGCCTACCCCGCGACCGCCATTAAGTGAATTGGACAATGGCTGGGGCTGAGGAAGAAAGAGAAGGTATTGGAGGAGTAGCTAGGTGGAGGATGAAAATGGAAAACCGAAGTACAAAGACGGCTTGTACGTGTACGTATATGCGCCTAGATGCGTAGTGGTATACGTGTGTATGTGCGATGGGAATGACGAGAATGTGAAAGAAAATAGTAGACCAGAAAAGCCGTAAATTTGGCGCTTTCTCGGCCGGCACAATTGCCCTGATTGATGAGACCGTCGGTAATGAGATTTTGCATTTTTTATTAGCTTAGTAGGTGTATACCATATTACTGCAGATTCAGTGGTGAAGCCTCTCAAAAGGACGAATGGATGAGGACTACTGCAATGGCAGTACACCACACCTAGTCCTCATTAGTTCTTACTAGTCGTGCTAGTCATCGTTTAATCGTGCTAGTCTTGTTAGTACCTCAGGTAGCCTAATGAAAATTTTTGCTAGCAGGAGACCAGCTGTCCTCGCTACCTGAACTCGGCCACTTTCTAAGTGGAACTGCAGGTAATTAGCTTCCGCCAGATGACGTTGTTTCGCTTGGGAACGGACATGGGGGCCCTACATAGCAGCTGCATGGGTAAGAAAAAGTATACCCCACATTTTATCACAGCTTATTTACCCCAGATTGGCCCCAGGTTCGTGTTGCATTCCACTGTCCTTCTAAGCTGTTTTAATCCATTGGAACCGTTAACGATATCCATTAGCGTGCCGCCTGGGCGGGCTTTTCTACGGTACCTATTACCTACCTAGTCTGCTAGTCTTGGACGAGTCGAGTTCATTACACTACTGCTCTCTTCCCTGTCTTCCCTATCTTCCCTGATTTCGAACTCGACCCTTTGTTCTCCCATTTGCAATCGAAAGCTACAAGCGCTACAAGCAGCATGCTTCCGTCTACTGAAAAGTAGTGTGCACACACACAAAGGTTGTTAGATGTGGTCTTCGCGCTGTCCAAAAGTCCCCTGCGTTTCAGAGCCGGATAAAACGACAGCCGAGTCAAGGTCTTAGTCATGACCATAGCTACCATGAGTCCCCGTTCTAACTACATAATGATGAATGAATTGTCAATGTATGTATGGATACCTGCCTACATACACAGCTGCAGTGCCTAGTTAGTTTGGTTAGTGACCGCTAATATTCGGCAAACACATCCAAATGTGCATAGTGGAACACTTACTGACGGGGAGGCCATATTTGTTTCGTTGTAAATTGTACAGCGCTATACCGTATTACAATTCGATATATATTGATTGGTCAGAATCGTACGACCGTCTTCTAATATTAACACGTCCAATTAATCACTACAATTTGTCACTGCCCGCTTTAAATTCACTCATGTGTAAGAAGTACCTAGGTCTTAAACAACACGCTAAATCATACATATCTGAAGCTGAAAAGAATATCCCGTCGTTAGCGGAAGGTCTTCGGAAGATGATACTCGTATAGCTCGTATAATCACCGTTCTGCACTTTACAGAGATCAAATTGCTTTTTGCGGGACGACACGGAAAGTAGACGATGAACCATGTAAAAATCCCGCAGGGCAACACTTAGGGTTACATAATAGCTAACAAAGAAACAGATATATCTCATAACCTGTTGATATTTGCTGACTCCATTATGCTGGCACAATGTTGTTTCTATTGGATACTCCAGGTACGAGTCAGAAAACTAGGTACCTAGGCTACTTTCGTCTCGGTCTGTCTGATGGGAAGCTTGGCAGTGCTAACATCAGCTGTAATCATGTAGGAACTTGTGATGCAATTGTAATCCATTCATAACCTTTACGGATACATATTCCATCGATCGAGGAGGTTTGGATCCGTTTTTAATACCTGGAAATTCCAAGTTGTAGAAACCATGGATACTAACAAAAATGCACGTAGCACGATAGTCGTTAGTGATAGATGATATCCATTTTCACATGGTTCTTTCTTGGGTACCTAGGTTGGCCCATGCGATCCGCCAAATACCCTCCCGGGTGTTCCCAATAAGACATCTACCCTTGGATAGATGTTTTAGTAGCCATAAGAAGCTATATCTTATTCAGGTACACCCATAAGCCCCAGAGTCCCACGCTCTCCCCGCCTGTAGATGAACGCCGTCAGAACTAAAATCTTCGTTTTCAGCATCGTTTACGAGATGTCCCTGCATTCTAGAGAGTGGGTTAAGCTTAAATTAGCGCTTACCTCATTAATTTGTTACTTTAGTAGATTTCCATGAAGCGCAATGGTAATTCGCGATCTTCTGGCTTCGTACCTGACTAAGGTAGCTACATGAACTACTTAACCTAAAGAAATAGCACCATATACCGAATTCTTAATAGCGGCAGTCCTTCCGAACGCCTAGCCCACGTTGCAATAGCCCTTACATACTTTCAAAGACGATTCATGAAGCTTGCCACGTGCGCGTCTAAAAGGAACGGCGAAACCCGTACCCACGGTAATGTTGAAGAGTAATATGCAACTAATTTAATTCACCCCGGGTCAACGAGTGGATCTCAGGAATAAGCCAAGCCACGAGTTCCCTCCCCATTGTAAAGCACGTCATCACCAGCCTTACAGATCGGTCACTACCAGTACGTACGTATATCGAACAAAACTACAGTCCCTTTTTCTTTGACCGTTGAGAACCGTCGCCACCAACATGCTTAGAGATGCAGGTCCTGGCCACTTAATAGTATCAGACCTAGTGGAAGTTCCCAATTGATCGGACCAACAATTGGGGTCGTCTTCTGAACTCCAACATTACCTAAGATGCTATTTACGGAAACTTCCATTACCCCAAATGTCGGGTATACCCAGTCGATATAAATCTAATTTGGGTCTCAAATATGATCTTGTGTGAAGGTAATTCAAGCTCTTAAGATGCTATTAAGTATTATAGCCATCGGGGACGTCGTAGTTGATTTAAGCTGTAGCATCAATGCAATGCGACTATGCAGTGGTTACCTACATTAGGAAGGTGAGCGTTGTTGAAATAGTAAACCACAGGTAGCCGTTCCTAAGATAGGTAGGTAATCTTAGAAATCTGCACAATTCTTCATCGTTACACTGTCTCGTGGTAACATCATTCCCCTAGACCTCTACATATATTCAAGGTTTTGCGAGCACCTCACTTTAGGGAAATTATTTTTCGGAGGTGTGTTATCGCCAAATCAAAACATTTTATGTATTTCACGAACACTCTTTATAAGTTATATACATAGGTACGTACGTAGGTAGCTACCTCAGGTAGCTATGTAGGTATCTATATGTTTCAAATTATAAGATATATCTTAAAACTATTACCCCACAGATCTATTTATTCAATGGAAGGGTTATATATAACCTTACTCATACATGTAACATCTCCCGTTGTTGGTCATCGGCACTGCAACATCAGGAGTTAGCAACCGGGCGCTTTCTTAAGAAAGTGGCTGGGAGGGCTTCAGCTTCGGGCATGTCTCGGGACCGAAAACTCGGTCGTATTAACTAAGACTTTCGGGCCCGTAAGATAGGTAGGTTAAAAGGAGACAAAGGGATCGTGATGATACTTACTGCCGTCTTTTATCTTGGGTGTGTATCCCCACCCTAGATTCATGACATCCTTGATAGTGGCGTTTGACGGCGGCACATTCGGTGCCGTGTCAAGCGGGATACCAAAGAAAGTGCGATTCCCTGTGATTTCAAATGTTCGCTCCTCTAGGTTTTGACCCTGCCAGATAGCCCAAAGCCGATCGATCTGAGAATGAAGAAGATAAAAGATTGGGTCATTTGGGGAGGTGAATAGGTCAACGCCGTCCTTGCCAAGGAACTGATGGGACTTCACGTGCCATAGGTTTTCAAGATTCCAGTAGAATGTTACAAAGTCGGAGGCCCCTACAATCTTGATCGCGTTCTCCCAGGTCATGAAATCTCTAATGGACGGATAGTCAAAGTTGCGCTTTAGGCAGCGCGGGTTCGGGTTGTATCCGAATTTGTCCGTGGGATCGATGAATTCTTTTTCCGTGGGACCTAGGCTGATCTGGAAATTTGCAAAAGGCCCATCTTTAACGCAGCCACCGCCGGTGCCAGCAGGACGTACAACACTGATATTGACGGCCAGTCCCGGAATGGTAAAATTATATGGTCCATGATCGTCAGGAAGGAACTCGCCGTTGCCGCCAAAGGAGGACACCCCGGACCAGGTGAAGAAAATCCGCCAACGCGCTAATAAACTTATCTCAGTGAAGCTCAGACCACGAGTTTAAAAATCTTTATACCTACTTCGCCATAAAATTTTTAAGCCAATTAGAAGAGATTATAATCCCTATAAATCTTTTTAAATATATGGTTTAAGGTATTTTAACTTAATTTTTCATTCCTTAATTATTAGTAAAATATAAAATATTAAATATTTTATTTTTTATTACTTATATATAGGTTAATATTATTAAACTTAATTAATTAAAGCATTATATATTTGTTATAATTTTTTTTAATTTTTTATAATCACTAGTTTTTATTTTATTTTATAATAATAAAAAGCTTGTTTTAATTATTTATTTATTTATTATTTTTACTTTATTTTTTTAAATTAGAAAATATTAATATAATAGTAATAGTTTTTACGTTTAAATTATTTAAGTTAAATGATTTTATACCGATTATATTTATTAATAAAAATAAAAAAGATAAAAAGGATAAAAAGGAAGCAGTTGTTTTAAGCCATTATATAAAAGCTTAAAAGGTGGTGATTAATACGTAAAAGTTTTAACGGAAAAGGTGGTTTAAAAACTATAGCTTTAAATAGTTTATAAAAGATTAGCTATTTAAAAAAGATAAGGTAAAAAAAAGAAATAAGGTTAAATATATTAGATTTGCTTAAATATTTAAAAAGTAATTTATTAAAAAGCGCTTAATTAAAGCTAACATATTTATATAATTTTAAGATAAGCCTTATAATTTTATTAATATAATTAAAATTTAATTAAAGCTTATATTTTTAATTAAAAAGCCTTTTTTTAATAAATTTGAAAATAATAAGTTAATTATAAATGGCAATTAGCCTTATATTATTAAGGATATTTATAATATTATTTAAATTAAAAACATTTTATAAAATTTTTTAGCTATAATATAAAAGGTAATACTTAAGCTTAACAAGACTTTTTATCTTATATTTACTAATTTATAAACTAACTTTAAGCTAAAAGATAAAGGTAAATCTTTTTTATATATAATTAGGTTATATATGATTATTATATTATTATTAAACAGCTATATGTTAAATTATTCCAATTTTTTATCCTTTTCTTTAAGGATATATTTTTATAATAATAAGGTGTTATGTTAAGTAATAAAAACATTAGCACAATTTAACATTTATGTTAAATATAAAAGCGTTTTAAAATAACTAAACCAAATAACTAAATAAATACAAGTATATATTAACAATTTAAAACCTATTATAATATTAAGCCTAATATAATTTATAGCTAAATCTTAAATATATTATTTATAACCTTAATACCATATTTATTTATAATAATTTTAACTTTAAAAATAATATTTAAGATTTAAAAATAAAATATAAAGACATTATATAAAACCTAACTAATTACCTTATTATTACTAACCCTAATATTTATAATCCTTTTCTCTAATTATAATAACGCCTATTAATAACCTTTTAAAAAAAATAATTAACCATATACCTTATCCCCCCTTTTAAGTATAAGGTTAAAATAATTAAGTTTTTATTTATTAATACTATTTAATCCATTTTTAATTTATTTAATTTTATTAAAACTACCTTATTTCCTAAGATTATTAAGCCTTAATATAACATTAATTATATTTTATAAACCTTTGTTATTAATGAAAATAAAGGAAAGATATTAAGGGTATATTATCTTTACAACGTATTATTTAAAAGGTTATTAAATTATAATTAATATAATTAGCGATTAGTAATTATTTATAACAATTAAAAGATAATCTTTTTTATTTAAGTAATTATAACTACTTAATTAAAAATAAAAGTGGTTTATAATTAAAAGTATTAGATATTTTTAATGCTTATATTCTTTTATATTATCTTAAATTTTATTTAAATAGTTTTCCACATTTTTTAAGATAACCTAATTTATAAAGATATAAATTTTTTCAGCCATAAGTAATATATAAGTAAAAGCTTTATTAAATATTATTAAGCCTTGCCTTTATTATAAAATACCTTTTAAGCTTATACCCTTATATTTTTAATAAATAATTTAATTAAGATTAATATTTTATCCTAAGGTAAAATATATACTAATATTATAAATAAAGCTTTAAGGCGATTTAATCTTATAAAGTTAAAATAAAAGCTCTTAGCTATTTAAGATTTAATATTTAACTTTTAGGTTTAAATAGGGGAATATAATAACAAATAAAGTAACCTTATTAATATTAAATTTTAAAGTTATTATTAATATATAATAATTATTAGCTATATATTAATAATAATAATGATAATATAAGTTAATAATTATAACATCTTTTAATAAATCATACCTTAATTACCTCTTTTCTTTTATAACAAAAAGTTAAATAATTATAATATAAAAATATTATACTTTACTTAACTTTTTTACCTTAATGTTATAAACTTTAAGTTAACTTTAAAAATCCTTTAATTTAAGTTAATTTAATATAAAATTATTAAAAGCAATTAAAAAGCTATTAACTTAACTTTAAAATATATTAATAACATGTTTGCCATTAATATAAAAAATAATAAAAATTCCACTTATAACATATTTATTATTTTTAACTAACTATTTATAATAAAGTTATATATAGTTATTTTATATAATAACTTAAAGTATACATTTTAAACTTGTTAAAATGGTTAATATACAATAGTATTTATTTAAAAAGATATAATTAAATATATTTATAAATTATATATTAATGGTATTATTTAAAGGTATTTAAATGGTATTATAATAACTTTTATCCCTTTTAATATCTTAGATTTTTTATATTTAAAAATTAAGCAGTTAGTGAATGGGAAAATTAACAACTTTAATATTAAGATAATTTAATTAATTTAAATATTAATATAATAGGTAATTCCTATGTTAAGTAAAGGAGATAAATTTATTATTAAAAGTGAAAAAAACTAATAATTATATAATTTAGATTTAAATAATAGTAGTAAAGATAAAAATAATTAACCTATATAATAATAAGATAATTTTTATAACTATATCATTTAAAATAAAAGTTAAATGTAAAGGGGTTATTTTAATAATATTTTTTTATAAAAGGGGGCTTATATTAAGATTTTACCTTTTTATTTTAACTTATATATACTTAATTATATATTAGTAAAAAGATAATACTTAATATTATTAAATAAGGGAGTAATATTTAATATTATCTTTTTTAAAACACCAAAATTTGTTTAAAATTATTAGTTTTATAAATAATTAAACCTTATTATACTTATATAAAAAAGCAACTTTTAATATTACCTTATATTAAATATTATAATTTATTTAAAATATTTAACCTAAAAAGAACTTAAGTTTATATTATACCTTTCCTAAAAAAGTTAAAACTAAAGTTAAACTTAAGTCATTGAATTAATAATTAATTTATATATAACAAATATAATATATTTTAATTTAGCCATTTTAAAGGGATAACTTTACCGGTTTTTAAATTATATTTTATAACCTTTATATTTATGTTTATGTTAACTTAAGTTGTTACACTATTATTATTTTTAAAGTTATAGGAAAAGGTAGTTAAGGAGCTTAATAAAAAACTAAGTAAAAAAGGCATTTTAAATTAAATGAAAAGGGGATAGCCTCTTTTTTATAGGTAATTAAAATCTTTAAACTTAAAGTTAATACTAATATTATTATTAATATCCTTTTTTTATTTTTTTTTAACCTTGGAATGGTTAAAGTTTTTAAACTTTAAGTTAATACTAACATTTAAATTATTATATATATTTTAAATTATAATATTATAATCTTATAACGTTAAGCCTTTATTATTATTATTATAAATATAAACTATATAAAACACTTTATTATTTAATATAAAATACTTCTTAAAAGGGAAGTTAATAATGTTAGTAGTAGGTTTAAATATAATAGGTAAAACTTATTATTTTAATATTATATATATAATTTAGGAATTATATATATTATCCTTTATATTTTTATAAATTCGAATGACTATTTTTTTATTTAATTTATTTATATTAAGGAGCTAAGTAATTATACTATTTAAAATAGCTTATGTAAATTAGGCAAAAAAATATTTAGGGGAGATATTATATAATTGGTATAAAACATAATTTTAATATATCCTAATTAACTTATTTAAATACTTTTTTTTTTTATAGAAAATATATATTATTAATATATGATTATTATCATATAACTTAAGGAATAATATAAAGGCTTTTAAGTTAAAGGTTTTATATATATTAATACAAAAAAATATAAGGTTATTTAATTTATATATAAAGCTAAATATTATTTATAAAAAAATGGCTTAGGCTTAGTTAAGTATAGTATATTAACTTATATTATTTACTTTAAATTAAAAGGTTTTAATATTAAAGATAATATATGCCTTTTTTATATTGTTAATTGTTTTTATTATATAATAATATTTATTATAATGTATTGTTGTAATGCGAGGTTTAGTTAATAATGGTAATTTAAAAAGGATGTTTTTAATAATAAAAAGATTATGTTATAACAAGGGTATATTATTATATGAAAACTCCTAATAAACAAAGCTTAATATAATTAAATATAAAGTTATATAATATTAATAACTTATTAAAACTTTAATTTAATAAAATTAACTTATATTAAATATTAGTATATATAAGGTTATATAAATAATACTTAGTTATAAACAAAATATCATTATTAAAATATATAATATGTAATGTGAGATTATATAATTAAAATATTAATATAAATAGTTAAAAATATTTAATTTACTTTTAAGTATTATTAATTAAAAGGTAATAAACATAATATATTAAGTTATAATTAATACCCTTATTATTTAAAGCTATTAACTTTAATATTAAATAAAATTTATTAAAATAAAGGAAATAATAAATTTTAACTAATTAAAAGGCCTTAATTTATGGCTTATTGCTTAAGTGAAATAAGATATTAAATTAAATTATTATGGTTAAAGGCTTTTTAAAATCCATAGTTAATTTTTTATTAAAATAACTTTAACATAAAAGGACTTTAAAAGATGGTTAAAAGGTTAATTTATTTATAATATAATGTAATAATTACAATTAATGTTATAATTAACTATTTAATTATTATTAAAATAAAATTAAAAATAAATTATTTTAATTACAAGTTAATTAGGAAATATATATTTCTTTTTTTCCTTAGTGGTATTATGGTTAGGTAAGAAGTTATTATTAATAATCTTTTATAAGAAAAGGCTTAGCTTTTACTTAGGACTTTATTCCTTTATTTACTTCCTTTATTTCTTTATCCTTTTATTCATTTATTCCTTTATTATTTTTATTCTTTATTTTAAAAATAATAAATAAACAATTATAATTAATAAATATAATTATATATAAAAATAATAATAGCTTAAATTGGTTAAATTATATTAATTTTAATATTTATATTTAATATTAATACCTTTTAAAAAGTTATTTATTAATATAAGTTATATTATTTCCTATCTATAACTTAAATATTTTAATTTGTTAAATATTATTCCTTATTTTTATAATATATAAAATAATGAAGAATAATTTAATATTAAAGTAGTTATTATATGTGATATATATTAATATATAAAGGTAAATAAGGAAAGATTTAATAAGCTTTTATAGTATATAATTGAAAATATTAGCACATATAATTTGATTAACTATTTATATAATGTATTTTAAAACCTTTTTTAAAATAAGATCACTTTTTAAAAGGTATATTATAGTAATAAAGAGAGGAAAATAAAGGCTTTATATATTATTAACTATAATTGGAAATATAAGTTAAATATTATATCCTAAGTAAATAACTTACCTAACCATTTAAGAAAATCTTAGTTATTTTTAAATACTTTAAAGGCATTTATAAAATATATATAAAGTTAGGAAAAGGTAAGATATAAAATTAACTATTAAATATAAAAATACCTTATATAAAGAGGTTAGGAAATTTAATTAGATAAGGAAATAACCACTTTTAATTTAAAAAATACTTAGGTTAATATTTTAGATATAATAGTAATAAAGGAAAAATAATCTTTTCTCTTTTATTATTAAGATATAAACCTTAATTAATTAATTATAAATGGTTTAATAATAAATTGGTTTAATATTATTAATTTTTAATAAAATAAGGTAAATAGTAATTTATATAAAGCCTTAAATATTAAAGGTATTAACTTAATTAATAGCCTTTATAAAAAATATATACTTAAATTATTAAAAGTAGTAATCTTTATAAGATAGGGGTAGCTTATGTTAAAGCCTAATAACTTTAATAAAGTTATAATGATTATAAATTAAAGCTTAATATTAAAAAAAGATTTAAAAGTTAATAAGAATAAAGGGATATTTATTATTAAAGCTAATACTTATATTAAGGTTAATTTTTATAAAGGAAATAAATATAATGATAATATTATTGCTAATAATATTATTATAACTAATATAGCTTTTGCTTATAATAAAACTTATGGTTTAAGTAATTATAATAGCACTTTATTATTATTATATGTTATAGGTAAAGTGTAATATCCTTATAAGTATAGGAAAAAAACCTTTATTAATTAGTTAATAGCTTTAACGATAAGGTTAAAACAAAGCCTATAAAATAGCTTAATATTACTAAAAAAATATACAATTTAAAGGATTAAAATTATAGAAACCCTTTATTATATATATTTATATAAAATTATAAAAAGGGTAGGGTTAAAGTATTATTAATTTTTATTTAAAAAGTTATTAAGTTAATTAAATAATATAGCTAATAAATAAAATATTTTTATTTATCTTATATTTTATTAATAAGTTATTAATTAAATAGATAAAGAATATTTTATTAAAGCTTTAGTAATACTTTAATAGTATAATTATATAATTATAAAATAGCTTTAATTTTAAAAGGATATTAGTTATAAATTATAATTTTATTAGCAATTACAAATAAGTATAAATTAAAAAAAACCTAATTTATAACCTTATTATAAGCTTATATTATATCTTTACATTATTACTTTGTTTTATCTTTTATTTATATTTTATATCTAGGGTATTTTAACCGTATTTATATTAATGACATTTAGCTAAGCTAATTATAAAAGTTAGGTTTAAAGGAAAAAAAAAAGGAAAAAAAAAAAGTAAGTTATTAAATTATAATTAAAATATAATTAAGCAAATTTATATTAATAAAAAGCAATAAGGAAATAATTATTTTAATATTAAGTAAGAAATAAATAACTTAATAATTATAAATAAAATAGGTAATTTAATGATTATAAAGGGGAGGAATAGTTTAATTTTTAAAAATAAAAGAGGTAATTTGGTTTTTAATAAAAAAAAACAATAATTAAGTTAAGTAAAGGCGTTGTGGGAGTTATATGCCTTAGTAATGATAATGGTATTAATTATAATATTATTTTTAATTAAGTTTATTTGCTTTTTTTCTTTTTAGCTTTGGCTTTATTTTAAGTAGTAATAATAATAGTAAAGGTAATAAAAAAGGCTATAATAAGAACGGTAGTAAGGATAGGGGTAAAATTATAATTAGGCTTTTTTTTAATTTTATTAAACCTAATTTCCTTAATAATTATTTTATTATTTTTACCTTTATTTCTTTCCTTTATTTTATTGTTATTATTTAAAATAAAAATTAAATTATTTTTTATAGTTTATAAATTAATTATATAGTTTAAGGATTAGCATTAAGGCTATTAAATTAATAAGGTTATAAATATCATTTATTTCTATCTTTATTAGATAACTTTAAGCTTATTTTAATAAAGGTTAACTAGGTATTAATATAGGGGTTATTATTATAGTAACTTAAAAATACCTTTACTTACAAAAGCTAAGGTTGTATAAATAGGGGATAGGATAGAAGAAAAAGGGGATTGGGTATGGTAAAAAAGTAATAAAAAGTTATTTTTAAATTAAGTAATGAAAAATGGAAAATGTAAATTAGTAAAGTTAATATTAAAATGGATAAAAAGGCATTTATATTAGTTAAAGTATTTAAAATTTAATCTTTAATTTGTAAAATTTTATTTAATAGGTTTTTAATAATGTGTTTAGTATAACATAATTTCATTTTAAGTTTAGTTATATTTTAAATAAGTTAAAGTAAAGGGGCTTATAAGCAATTTAATTATAGGTTAAGGTTTAATATTATAATTATTATAAGTGATAATAAGTTATATAATAAAGCCATTTTATATAAGCTTTATTTAATATTAGTGATAGTAATAATGGTAATAATTTATAATAAAAGGATAAAAGCTAATAATAATAAAAGGGAGGAAAGATTAAATAAGCTTATATTAAATAATAATGTTTATATAAATATAAGGTTAGGATAATTTTATTATAAGCTATAATATAAGGTTAAATTTTATTTTATTATAATATAAAAACTTAAATATTAATAAGTTTTTAAATTTAATATAATCGTAATAAAATTTAATAAAAATATATTACCAAATATAAATAGGTTAATAAAATTATATTTAAAGCCACATAATGATTTCTTAATTAATTAAACCTAAAAAATTAATTTAAAAGGGATTAAATTAATATAACTTTATATTTTATTTTCTTAAAAGTATATAAGTTTTTACTATAAAATATAAAATATATTTTAAGCTATATATTAAAATATAATTATTTAATTAAGCTTATTTCATTCCTATATATAATATAACTTTCTTTAAACATAATAAATATTTTGTTAAACTTTTTTTTTTAATATGGCTTTTAATTTTTCAATTTTTTAACTTAATAAGTTATATAGGCTTACCCCTTTTAACATTAGCTTTATTTTTATTTGGTTTAGCTTATTAGGTTATTTTAAAGACTTATAGTTTTTTTAAAAGTTAAAATATATTATATTTAGCTAATAATAAAGCTTTTAATATTTTAAATAATAAGCTTATATTATATTAATTATTTAATCATTGTTTAAAATATTTTATTAATTTATTTTCCCTTATATCCTTTATTTTAAATAATATAATACCATAATAATTTATTAATTATTATACTTATATTATATTACTTATTAAAAATAATAATATTTTATATTAGATTAGGTAAAAATTATTGTTTTTTGTTAAGTTATTAAATGTATAAATGGTATAATTAATAATTTAATTATTTATATTTACCTTATTATATATATACCTAATATAATTATAGTTAATTAAATTAAATAAAGGTGGTAGCTTTAAGCTATTTTAAATGTTTATTTGAAATTTTATATTTTGATTGCCAATTTAAAATATAAAGGAAATATTAAATACTTTTATTATATCCATTTGTAAGAGGTTGTGATAAAGGATAATATTATTAAAATTATTAATTATTTTGTTAAATAATTAATTATAAAATATATTTTAAATGAGGTTTGTTACTTTTTAAGCCTTATTTTAAAAGTTAAAAACATATCTTATATTTATACCTTTTTTTAATATTGTTAATTATATTTAAAGGCTTTGTTAAAAGTTGTTAATATATGTAAAATGTATTAAAATACCAAGATTATTTTATTATTTAAATGAATACTTTATGATTAATTATATGTAAATATTTCTTATATTAGCTATTAATATTTTATTTAATATAAAGTTTTATAATATTATTATTATAATCTTATTAGTATACTTATCTTAAATTATAACGCTTTTATTTAATTAAATAATATATTTTTATTATTAAAGGGAATTTAATATAATACTTTAGTAAAGTATTTATAACATAGGCTTTTTAAGATAAATATTTTCCTAATAAACATTTTAAAAAGCTTTAACAACTAGGGTGGTAATTAAAAAATTATTCCTATAAAAATATGGTTTATTAATAATTTAAAATTTAACTTTAAATGGTTAAAATATGTTTAATTTAAGTAGTTTAATAGTATAAATCACCCTAAGAAATATGTTTTTTTTATCTTTAAATTAAAATAATTTAAAAGTATTAATTTTATTTAAAATATTAAAGGAATAAACTTAATTTTTTAATAATATAATTATATACTTTTAATTAAAATATTATTAAAAGGAAAGATAAATTAAATAAAATAATAAAATAACAACTAACATATTTAAGTTTATTTTTATATATAAGCCTAATTAAATAAATATATAAATTAAAATATAATAATATATTATATAAAATAACTAAAAATGATATAACCTTTATTACCCCCTTTTCTTTAATAATTATTATAAAAAGTAATATTAATAAAAGCAAATATTTTTTATTTTAAAAAAAGAAATATAAAGTAAGCTTTTCTTAAGCATAAGCTTATATTTAAGCTTAATTTAAGCCCTTTTTTTATTTACCTCCTCATTTTTTTTTTACCCCCTTTTCTTTTAAATCTTTTTTATACCCTTATTTTAACCTTATTTTTAACCTTATTTTTAAGCCTTTATTATACCCTTTTATAATGCCTTACTTTAAACCTTTCCTTTTTAATCTTAAGTTATATTTTTAATTAAATCGAATAACTTTGTAATAATAATTAGGATGGCATTAATGATATAAATAATTAAGCTAATTAAGTTATTTAAAATGGTAATAATAGCTTTAGCTATTAAGCTAATAGCCTTAGCCGTAATGGCTAAAATAATTATAATAGTTAAGGTAATAAAGGTAATAGTAACGAGTAAAATAAGTAAAAAAGCTATAATAGTTAAGGCAATTAATTTAACTAATTTAACTAATTTTATAACGTTTTTTATAACCGTTATTTTAGCCATTTTTACTATTTTTAAGGTAGGTAGCTTAGTAAGTAACATGGCAAATAGCTTAATAAATGACTTGGTAAATAATGTGGCAGGTGGCTTAATAAGTAGCTTAATAAATGACTTAGTAAGTAATATAGCGGGTAGCTTAATAAGTAACTTAATAAGTAATATAATAGGTAATATAATAAATAACTTAATAAATAGCTTAGTAAATAGCTTAATAGGTGGTTTAATAAGTGGTGTAATAAGTGGCTTAATAAATAATATAATAAGTGACTTAGTAAGTAATATAATAAGTGGTTTAATAAGTAATATAATAAGTAATATAATAAGTAATTTAATAAGTGACTTAGTAAATAACTTAATAAATTATATAATAAATGGTTTAATAAATAACTTAATAAGTGATATAATAAGTAATATAATAAATAGCTTATTAAGTAAAGCTATTTAAATCATATAGATATAATATTATAAGCTTTATATTAAATAAACTTAAAATATTTAAAAAAAGGGAAAATAAAAAAGAAAAAAAAAATAAATTAGGGAAAGAGAAGGCTTTTATATATAACCTTACTTAAGTAATTTTAACTTAATAATAGTATAATATAATAATTAATAATATAGTTAATATATGGTTAATATATAATACATTTTTAGTTAATATAATTAGTAATAAAATTAAATAAAAGGCAATATAATATATTAATATATGTATTTTTTTTAGGTTTAAAAATAAAAAAAGGATTTAATAAGTGGTAAGCTTAAACCATAAACCTATAAATTAAAAAGATTATATAATTTATCATTAAGTTAAATAGGATAAATTAAGTTATAATAAAGTATAAAATATAAAATAATGCTTTTTTATAATGTCGGAAAATTGGTTTATATTTATTATATATAAGTAAGCTTTTATTATATAAATTATATGATAGTATATTATAATTATTATAAATGATTTTAAAATAAAAGTTATAAAGGAAAATAAATTGTATAATTTCTATTATAATTAAAAAGATTAAATCGTTTAAGAGATAGGTTTTTTATATATAATAATTTTATTAAATTAGCCTTTTAACTAGGTTATAATATCATGGTTATTAAAAGCTTTGTCGTTAATAACACTTTTAATATATATATTACCTACTTTAATATATATTGGTTAAAAAGATTTTAGTTTAGCTTTTATAAAGGTATATTTAAAGCTTTGCTAACCTTTAATTAAGGTAATTAAACCTAGTTTTCTTTTATATTAAAGATTTTTTTAAAAAGGTTTAGGTTAACTTATTATAAAACCTAGGTATTTAAATTAGTTAATAAATAATATTACTTATTAAAATAAGCAATTTTTAATTATTTAATTTAGTTTTAAACATTAAAAAAAACACCTAAACTTTTACTCTTATATACTTTTATTATATAAATATAATATTATAGCTTTATTTATTAATAAAAGCTATACTTATTAATAAAATATTTAACCTTTTATTTTCTTTTATATTATAACCTATATATTTATTATAATAATTAAATTAAATAGTATATATTATTTAAAAGTTATATATTTATATATTTATAATATAATAATATATAAATAGCTAAAATTTTAATATATAATTAAGATATTATCTTTTATTTAATATTTAAATTTAATAAAGTTTTTTTTTTATAATAAAAATAAAAATTAAGCTAATTTAAAATATAATTTATCTTTTTTTATTTTTCTTTTAACAATTTATTATTTTAATTATATGTATTTAAAAATACCAGCTATATTTTTTTCTACTTTACCTAAATTAAACTACTTTAGCTTAATGGTGTTTAATTTCACTTTAAAGGTTTAATAATAGCTATGATTATAAGGGATAGGTTAAGGATAATATATGGTGTTGTTATAACTTTATTAAGTAAGGTAAGGTTTTTTAATTTAATTAATGTTAACTTTTTAATTATAGTTAAATTTATATAGGTTTGTAATATATTAGGTATGTTAGGTGTGGTTTAGTAAGGCGTGGAAGTTTATTATTATTTAAAAGGTAAGGTATATAGCCTATTTAATAATATTATAATGGCTATTAGTTTTTTAACCCTTTTATAATGCTTTTTTTTTAAATAGTTATTATACTTTTGTTTAGTTATATGATATATTATAAGGTTATAAGTATATAGCTTAGACTTAAGCTTATTACGTTTATTTTATTTAGTTTAAATTAAGATTTCTTTAATTAAATTTTTAAAGGCGTTTAAACTAATATATTAATTAAAAAGGCTAGCTATTTTTTATTAAATTTTAGCTGGTATAATAACTAAAATTGGTATTTTTAACTTAAAGCTTAAGCGAAGCTTTAAACTTTAAGCCTTTTTAGCGAAAAAGGTTTTAAGCTTACGTTATATAAATTATTACATTATCCCTTTCCTAAGTGTGCCTTTAATTAATAGCTTAGGTAAAAGCTTAAGTAGTTAACTTAACTAGTAATAATATATGTTATAATATATAACGTTATTAACCATTAAAAAACCCTTTTTAATAATTTTTAATAGTTATTATAAAAACTTTAATAAATATTTTTTAAAGTATGTGACGTTAATAAAGTTATATATATTAAGCTGTTTTTTTTTAAGTTTTTCCCTTTATTAAAGCTTATTTTTTATTTAAAATATTAGATATATTAAGCCAAACTGTTTAAATTTCAAATTTATTATTAATTTATAATTGGTAGTTTTATTGCTAGTAATAAATTTAACAATTACTTTATTAATTAGCCTAAATATTAAATAGGTAAATGTTAAATTATTTAAAGTGTTATTATTAACAATTATAACCTATTAAAGGCCTTTTTAACTAAGGCCTTTTTAACTATTTTTAACTTATTTGCTTTTATTTTTAAGCTTTATAAATACCTTAGTATTAATTCTTAATAGGTTTAAATACTAATAAAGTATAAAAAAAAATATTAGGCCTTATATCCTTTTATTTTTTATTACTTAGTTAAATCTTTGTATAAGGTTAGTTAAGTCTTTAAAAATAATAGGTTTATATTACATAACCTATATTATATTTTAAATATTTATCTTTATATTAAAAGTTATTATTGTTAATATAATATAATAGGGTAAGTTTACTTTAATAAAGTTGTTATATAATTGTTATTAGTTATTTAGTTAAATATTTATATTATATTATTAAATAATATGTTTAATATTTTATAAGGTTAACCTTAAATTTATAGTTAGTAATATTAAATAGTAACGAGTTATAATTAATTGTTTTTTACTATTTATAAAAATAATTATTTTTTTAATAACTTAAATATTATTATACTTTAATCTATTAAGTAAAAAAGTTAATTATTTAAAATTGTTATAAACTTTAATTCTTTATAATAAAAATATAATAATATTTATATTAACTTGGTTAATTGTTATTTAAATAAAGGTTAACTTTTTTTTACAAATGTTTTTTTATTAAAAGTTAATATTAGGTAAAATAAAATATTAAGCTTTTTTACTAAAGGTAATAATATATTTAAACCACAATACTTTTATAGGTATTATAGCCTTTATTTAATAAATATTTAAGTATAATAAGTAAAACCTTTTCCATTAATATACCATATAAAGCTTATTAATAGTAATTATTATAATTTGTTGGTTAAATTTTAAGTTTTTAAGTAATTAAAAAAATTACTTTTAAATTACTTATTTAAGCCTAAGAATAATATGGGTATATTGCCTATTTATTATAGTAAATTATAAAAAGTTATCCTATTAATTGGTAAATATAAGTTTAATAATAATATATATATGTTTATAATAACCTTTTTAGTTTTATCTACTATTAATAATAATTATACACTAGGTATTTAATTAAGTATATTTACTTAATCTTATACTAATTATTTTAAAGGGTATAGTTATATAATTATCTTTTTTTATATTATAATAAATATAACTTATAACATAATATTCTTTTCATACCTTATTTAAATAATAAGTATAACATTGTTGTGATGAAATATAATATATTAAATTAACTTTATTTAACTTACCTTTAATTAAAACTTTAACAATTCATTAATATATTTATGGTTTAATATAGTAATAGCTATTACTTTTATAAAGTTATATTTTAGCTTATATGTATTTAAATTAGCCAATATTAGTTATATATAATGGAAAAAATAATTGATATAATTATAGGTAAAAGTGTTAAAGGTAAATAGGCTAATTAACCCATTTAACTTACTAAGCTATATTATTAAATAAAAGAGCTTATTAGATATAGGGTTTTTTAAGAATTAGTTAATAATAAGGTTTGACATTAAACTTTTTATTAATTATTATGTTATATTTAAAAAGTAATAAAAGGTTAAGTATAACTAAGGAATTTTTTTTTATATTAAGTAAAATAACTTAAAAAATAAGCTTAAATAGCTATTTAAAATATATGGAAAGGTTTATTAAATATATTATTAGCCTTAAATCATATATATATATAAGAATAATATATTGTTATAAAATGATAAAATATTTTATTGTTAATTAAAGTTATAATTATAGCTAAATTTTAATTAAGAAACTTTAATTTAAATTAAATTAACTTAAACCTTAATTTAATTATTAAGCCATAAATGCCTTACAAATATAATAACATAAACTAATAATTATGGTTTAAAGGGCATAACCTAATAATCGAATTAAAGATTTAAGCATTAAGATAATAATAAACATGATTTTTTAAAATTTATCATACTTAAGCCTATTTATATTATATTTTAATAATTATAATTAGTAGATTATAACTTTACCTATTAATAGTAATAGTATAATATAACCTTTCTTATATTTAAAAGTAATAACCTTTTTTCTAATTATTTATAAAAAATATTATATAATAAAAAAGCTATTTAATTTATTTTATTATAAGCTTTAATTACTTATTACTTATAAATTAATATTATTATTATTATAAAAGCTAATTTTTTTATTAGCTAATAAAAATAAATTTTAAAAGATAAAAATATATTTATATTAAAAGGTTATATTTTATTATTAATATATATAAAAAGGTAAAGAAAAATTACTTTATTTATATAAGCTAATAATATAAATTTAAATAATATATATATAATATAGCTATTAAAAATAAGTAGTTTATATTATTTCTTTTATTATGGCTTTTTTTTTATAAAAAATACTTATTTTATTTAATAATTTATAATTATATAATTAGTTAAATTAATAAAAATTATTATATACTTTTATTTTTTAATTATTTAGTTAAATTATTAAGCTTATACCTTTTTATTAAACTAAGGGGTAAACTTATTAATAATTCTTAAACTATTTTAATGGTATTAAGTTAAAAAAAAGGTATAAAAATATATTAATAATATAAGTTATATTTTAAAGTATATTATCCTTTATTATAATATAGCTTATTTTAATAAAATATTATAAATTTAAATTTTAAAGGTAATAATATATAAGAAGTTAATAAGTTAACTTTATTATTAACTTTATAACTAAGTTAATTGTTAAAAAAAGGTAAAGGTTAGCTTTATAAAAACTTAAAGGTTAATAATATAAAACCTTTTATTAAATAACTTTATAATAAATTGTTTAAAGCTTTTTAGCTTAAATAACTTTATAAAAAACCTTTTAAAAATCCTTAGCTTTAAATTAATAAAATAATTAATTAATTATTAATTATATATTAAATGAAATAAAATTAAATGGTAGGAAGGAAATATAGGAAGTAATAAATTATATAACAACTTTAATTTATTTGTGGATTAAATTTTAAACTTTAAAATGAAAATGTGTTTTATTTAGCTAATTCGAATAATTTGTTTAGTAATAAAATAATTATTGTTAAGGAAGTTTAAGCTATAAAAGATGTGAAAAGAGTTAAGAATAACCTTTAATATATGGAAATATTAAAGTATTTCTAAGTTATTAAGTAATAAATAATAATTAATTAAAGTGGTATTAGTTTATTAAAGTTAAGAATATTTAAGCTAATTTTTTATATTATAACTTAGTATATATTAAGGAATATAAATTTATTTTATATATATTATTATACCTAGTAAACTTTTTAATTAATATTAAAATTTTAACTTAAAATTTAATATTTAATCCTTATATTTAAAAGGGGTAATTTATTTTGTTATAATATTATATATATTTTTTTTTTTTACTATTATTATTATATTTTTAATATTATAGTTATTATTATTAATATTATTAGTAAATAATAATAATAAGTTAAGTGTTAAGTTATTATTAAAACTATTTTAATAATAAATTTTTTAGTTTTAATAAAATCTTTTATTATTAATAATATCTTTACTTTTTAACTTATTTATATTATAAATTAAGTAAACCATTTCCTTTTAAGCAATATTAAAATATTAAGTATAATTTTTCATATTATAATTAAATTGTAACCATTTTTTACTTTTAAAGCTAATTATTAACTTATTATTTTAAGCCTTAGTTAAAAAAAGGATAAAAAGCTAAGATAAAAAATGAATAGTTATTATAATAATAATTGGTATATTTTTAAAACCTTTTAATTAGTAAATAATAACTTTAATAAAATTAACTTATACTTTAAAAATTTATAATATTAAGTTATAAAAAAAAGATTAAGTAAAATATATAAAAAGGAATTTGTAAATAATATTATAAAATTTTTAATATTTATGGTTATAATATAAACTTTTTTACTTAAAGAAATATTAAAGTTATATATAAAATATATAAGTTATTATTTTATACTTTTTTTCTTTTAACTTTAGGATTAAAATAAATTCCTTATAATTAAGTATTTTATAAATATTAAGGTAAAAAAGTATTATATTATTTAGCTTATTAATTTTAGGTATTATTAATGGATTAAAAAAGTATTAGTTTATTTTATTACTAATAAATTAAAAGTTAATAATTTTAAAAATAATATATGTTTAATTAAAGTTATAAAAAAATTGTAAGATTTAATAGCTTTTATTATAATTATAAGTGGCTTTTATGTTTGTTTTAAATAAGGTATAAAGTTTTAAATATAGGATAGGATAAATATGAAAAAAGTATTAAGGGAAAGGTAATTTTTTATATGGGAATATTTAATAATTAAAGGTAAAAATAATAGGATAAAGCTTTATATAATGGTTAATTGTAATTATATTAATTTAATAAATATTAAACTTATTTAAAAAATTTATATTAATATAAAAATAGTAGGTTTTTTTACAAAGGATATTATTAAATGGTTATAAAATAGGTATTATAATTAATAGGTTTAAAAATAAGGTAAAATAGGTTTTAAGTTTAATGTTTAAATAGTTTAAAGTATTTATTTTTTTATTTTAAGTTATATTATTTATAATTTGTTTTTTATTAGATAAAATATTATTAGTTATAATATAATAGGTGTGATAAATTAAATTATAATTTATGTCTTTATTATTTAAAGTAAGGAAATGTAAAAGTGGGTTATAAGCTTTAAAATATTTAAAATAATAAATATTAATATTAAATAAATAAGCCATAGTTAAAGTATTATTATTAATATTTTTAAGAAGTGATATAATTGGCTTAAATTTTAGCTTTAAATTTAATATAATGTTATATTATGTTATATATAATATAAGGAGTATATAGTTATATGTTATATAGTTAAAGGTAAGGTAAATGTTAAATTTAAAATAAGGTATTTATTACTTAAAATAAGGCTTTTTAAAAGTATGTGATGTTTATTTAGGAAACTTAAAAATAAATTTATATATAATATATCAAATATTAAGTGTATTTAAATAAAACTTATATTATTAAGATTGTATAATTAAGCGTTTTTAAATAATGTAAATTTTATTTAAATTGTTTTTTTTAGTTAAAAGTTATTATAGTGTAAGCTATATATATATTTAATGGGTAAAGGTTATATTACTTAATATATTATAAATTTATATATATATAATTAATAATATATTATAAATTTAATATTAGTTAATAGTAATAAGTATATATAGTTAAGATTTATATTTTATAAAATAACTAATTAAGGTAATTTAATTTTAATAATATAAATTTCATTAAAATGTATTACTTTTTAATTATAAAAGTTGGTTAAAAAGGTAAATAATAGTTAAAGCCTTATGTTATATAAAGCTAATATATAATCGCCTTTTACTTTTTAAATTTAAAGATATAAGGTATTATTAAATTTAATTTATATTGTAACTTTAAATTAAATTAATAATATAAACTTATTTTTTTTAATATGTTAAAAGCCTTTTAAGTTTTAATTATAATAGGAGTTAATAAATTGTGATTTAATTACTTTAAGCCTAAATATTTTATTTTAAATGTAAACTTGCCTTATTTAATAATATTTATTATATAACGTTTTAAGTTTATATTTAACTTTTACTACCTTATAATTAAAATATACGTTGGTTATTTTTTTCCGCTTATTTATTTTCTTTGTAATATATATAAGCGGCTTATTAAGGATAGGTTAAATAAATAATTTAATATAAAACTTTAAGAAAGGATTAAATTATTTATATGGCTCGGTTATTAAAGGGGTTAAGATTGTTAGGAATTGGTTTTAATTAAACTTAAGTTAAATAAATTGTAAATTTTTGTTACCTAGTAATAAAGATGTATTAAGGTTAAATTAAGTAAAGTATTTAATATTAAAATATATAAATAGCTTATTAAAATTTAATATTAAATGATATTTAAAAGCTTAGTATAAAATTAATTAGTTATAATTAAATTAAATTATAAGTTTAATATTAAGGTATAAAGTAAATGTTTAGTTAAGGTTAGGTTAAAAGTATAATTTAAGGTTTAAGTATGTAAATATTTAATATTAATTTAAATGTAAATGCGATTTAAGATATAAGTTTATAAGCGATTAATTAAGGTTAAGGTTAGGTTAAATAAAGGTTTAATTTAAGTTAAGCTAAGTAAAAGGTTAGTTATTATTAGCTTGAAAAAAAAGTTTATAATAATTAATGGGTAATTAGTTAAATTAAGTTTATATATTAAAGTTAAGGCTAGGATTTATATATGATTTATTAAGATTAAGTTATATATAAACTTAATTAAAAATATTTTTCCTTTTATTCTTTTATGCTAGTAAATTTAATGGATAAAAATGTTAGAATTTTTATAATAATTAAAAGAATGTTTGTTTTTAAATAAACTTTTTAAGTTATAACCTATTTTTGTTTTATTTTATTTTGGTAATTTTGTTTTAATTTACTTAATAATAAATAAATTAAATGTTAATTAAATATGAGAAATTAATTATATTAGTATAATAATATATGTGTAAGATAATAAAATGATAAGAAAAAAAATATTAAAATAAAAATAAAATAAAAAGAATATATTAAATTTAAATAAAAATTAAAATTTTTTAATTTGCAATTATATTATTATATGGCTTGCCCATTTAAGTAGTTCGTATAAGGTTATTTTATTATAAAAAATGAAAAAAAAAATTAAAAATTATATATTATATTGTATTATTATAAAGGTTTAATAAATCAAATTTATAAATAAGTAAAAAGAAATATATTAAAATATAAAAATAATATAACCTTATATATAATTTTAAATAAGCATTTTATAATTTAAAAATATCTAATATAAATGTTACTTTTAAAAGTTTAGTTTATAAAAAAATAATTGTTATTTAATAAATAACTATTTAAAAGCTAATGTTACATTTTTATAATAGCTAGTATTAATTATTAACCTTTAAACATAATATATAATAATAGCTATTATTAAATAATAGTTATTTTCTTATAAAATAAATTTTTAAAGGCGACATTTATATAAGTATTAGTAAAAGCTAATAAAAATAATTTAATTATTCTTTTAAAAATCGAAATAAAAATATAACTTTTTTATAACCTTTAATAATTTTTTTTTAACTTTTTTAAGTTTTAATAAAGCTATTATTAATTTAATAATTAATGGTTTTTATAACCTTATTATTAAAATGTGGTTACGTGACATTAAGTTATATAATATATTTTATAAAGCTATTTTTATACTTAAACTTAAATATTATTAATTAATTTAGAATTAATTTTACTTATAATAAGCTATATAATTAATTACACTTTATCGTATATATGATAAACCTTGTTTACTTAATACTTATAATTAATTTAAATTTATAATTTATTAATAAATATAACTTTTATAATTGTAAAATTAAAAAAAAAAAGGAATATACTTATATAATTACTATAAAGTTTAATAATATAAGGTTAAAAATTTTAATCTAATAAAATTTATATCCTTTACTTTATTTTACTTTTATTTGTAATGTGGTAATTAATTTTATACTTTTTTATTATCTTTATTAAAATATAATTATAACTTAAAATTACGATGTTTTTTTTTACTTAAATATTAATTCTTTTTTAATACCTTATATTAAGTTATAATAGCTTATAATAAGTGTTATATTTATAAGTTTTAACGTTATTTTTACTAGGTAAATTGTTAAACTTAATTAATGCTTTATTAACTTTTCGCTTTTTAATAATTATATAATGGGGTAAGATATATTAAATAGTTAACGATTTAAAGATTAAATCATTAGCCATTAAAAGATAATTATTGCTAATAGGCTTAAAATTAACCCTAGCAAATAAATAAGCCCTTTTTCCTTTATTTAAATTAATTAAGTCGTTTTATATGCTTAGCGTTTTTATATTTATAATAGGTGTATTATATTACGTGTTTAAGAAAAGATGTATAATGCTTATTACGATTAAATTTTGCTTTATAGTTATAAGCGATTTAATAAAGTTTTTATTATTATAAGAAAAGCTGGGTTTTTTTAGTTAAGGAGTTAGTGATTAAATATTGTTTAGTTATAATAAGTTTATATTAGGTTTGATTTAGTTTTTTTGTCGAAAGGTTAATTGTTTTTAATTAAAGTTAATTTTACTTTGTTTTAAGAAATTATTTGTTTAGTTTTTAAAAAAATAATGTCTTAGTAATAATAGTAAAAAATTAGTATTAAAGTTTTTATCTTTGGTTAAATTAATAATAATAAGCTTTGGCTTAAAATTAATGGTGATTTAAATAATAAATGGGAATAAAAAAGGTAAATAAAGAAATTAAAAGGTTGTGCTTATTATTGTGCTTTATTAAAATAAAGTGTTATTATTTAAGCTTTTTTTAACTTATAACGAAATGGTAAAGCCTTTTAATAAAATTTAAGTATTAAAGCTTAAAGACTACGGCAATGACGTTAACTAGTTAATATTATACTAGTTAAAATAAAGTCGTTTTTTTACTTATTTTAACCGTTTTTTTATAGTTAAGGTTATTTAAAATTAAAAGGTTTTATAAAAGAAAGGGTTATTATTAAAATCTTTATTTTATAAAGCTTTATATAAACTTATTAGCTAACTTTATAAAATAAAGGGGTTAATTTATTTATAATATATAATTATAAAGGCATAATATACGTTAAAATGTTAGTTATCCTTTTTTAGCTTTTAAAGTATATTACCTTTCGTAAGTATATCCTTTATTATTATTGCTTTATAATTCCCTAATTAGTTAACTTATAAAGGTTAATTTTTATTTTTAAATTTAAACTTAAAAATACAATTATAAAATATTATAAATTTTACCTTTTAATATATTATATAAAAACTATTATTAAGCTAATTATAAATGGTTTAAAATAAGTATGTTAATAAAAGTTAAGGCTTATTATTTAGTATTTTAACCTAGGTATAAGCTAAAGTAAAAGTAATATTAATGTTAAGTTTTAAGTAAAGTAAAATTAGGTAAAAGTTAAATTAAATTTATTATATCCTTTTTTTATTTTTAACTTAAGTATTTTTTCGTTTAAGTCTTTATTAATTATGTAATATTAATAAAAAACCCATTTAAAATATAATTAAATAATATTATAATTTGGCTTAAAGCTAGTTTGGTTTTATTAGTTTTTTTAAGTATTAATTTATTTAAATTTTCTTAATTTTATTTTAATATTTTTATAGCTTTTATTAAGGTTTTATAAAATATTAATATATGTTATGTTTAATATATTTTTTATTAGTTAAAATAAAGTAAGATTATAAAAATATAGTTTTAGTTTAAAGTTGACATTTTTTCTACTAGTAAAAGTAATAAAGGGTATATGTATAAATGAATTTTAGGATATTATTAAATTATGGTAAGTGGTAAATAGGTTAGTAAATAATGTAATTAATTAATTTGTTTGCCTTATATATTATCTTATATTAATAGGATTAAGGTTAAAAAGTATATTTAAAAATAAAGTAGTTTTATTAGTAAATATTATTTGTTATTTTTTCTTTTTATATTAATTTATAATATTAATAATAAAGAAATGATAAGGTAAATAATAATAATTGTAATGATTATATTAGTTATAATTAAATGTAATATAAAAGTTTTTATGTAATAAAGTTATTGTTTAATTATATTACTTAAGTAATGCATATATGGCATTTTTTAAATACCTTAGGTAAATTATATTAAAGATAAAAATTAATATAATTAATATAATGTTTAAATTTAATTAAAAGGGTAAGAAATTAAAGGATATAACGGGTATAATTTTATTCTTAAAAAAGGGGTTTAAATTATTCGCCTTTAATATAAATTAAAATAAGTTAATATTTACCTTTTTATTTAATTTAATATTATTATATATTTAATTGTTATTATACACGCTTTTACTTAATTATATTATGTTAGTTTTAATGGTTATTTGCCAATTTTATAAGCCGCGATATTTTATAACATATTTAAATTAATATTAATAAGTAAAAGGTTAGCTAATATAAGTTTTAACCGTTAAATACTTAATATGTAAGATTAATTAATAAACTTATTTAGTTAAAACTAATGAAATTATATATAACATAATTAAAAAATAGTTTACATTATATATATTATAAAAATAATATATTATATTAAATTAATTATATTATATGTATTTATATAAATTTAAATCTAACTTATAATGTAACATAAAAGTGGATTGTTCCTTTAAAAATAATCTTAAAAAGGGTAAAAAGTAAATTATTTTAAGTATTTTATTTCCTTATTATGTAAGATATTTCTGCCTTACTTACCGTTGAACTTTCTCCTTAATTGCTTATTTTAACGCCTTTTTCGATGTATTTTTAAGCATTTTTCTCGGTGCCTTTTTTGATGTATTTTTTAGTGCTTTTTTTAATGGC
This sequence comes from Hypoxylon sp. CO27-5, assembly GCA_002120305.1. Classification (NCBI taxonomy): domain Eukaryota; kingdom Fungi; phylum Ascomycota; class Sordariomycetes; order Xylariales; family Hypoxylaceae; genus Hypoxylon; species Hypoxylon sp. CO27-5. The sequence goes on along the minus strand of KZ112507.1, from coordinate 77,148 downwards.
TGTTTAATGGTATTTTTTTAAATCGTAAACTATTTCTTTTTTAATTATAATAATATTAATTTTTAATTAAAGTTAAAAAAATGTTTAAAAGTTATAGCCTTATTTAAATTATTATTAATGGAAAATAAATCTTATAGTTAACGAATAATTAGCAAAAATATTTAATAAATATAAAGTTTATAAAAGGTTATTTAATAAAGCTAGCTTATTATTTTATACCTATGTTTTATTTGTTTTATAAATATATTAATCCTTGCTTATAAGTTAAAAATGTTGCTAATAAAGTTATATAAGCGTAATGTTAAAGTCGTTAAATTTTAAACTAATTTATTTATAATTACTTATATACGTTTAGCTATTTTTAATTTTTTTATTTAATTTAAAATTTCTTTTTTTTTATTTATATTAATAGTGTTAGGTGTGAAATTGTTTATTACATAAGCATATTAAAGATATTAAAGTAGGTGGCGATGTTATTAAGTAATTATTATTTAAGCTTATAGCTTTAATTAAGTGTATTCGATGTAAGATTTAAAAAAAGGTAATATTAAAAAGTTATAAAAACTAGGACTGTTTATTCTTTTATATATAATTAAAATTATATAAGTTTAGGTTTTTAATTAACATTTATGTTATTTTAGTTATTTGTTATAATTATTATATTATTAACATATATAAACCTTAAACCATATAAAGAATTAATTGGTTAATAGTATATGAAAAACCAAGCCTTTTAATATATTATTATTTAAAAGCTTTAAATTAAATATAATGTTATAACTGGTAAATGGTTTCTTTAATAATATTTAATAAAATAAGAACTTTTTAAAAATGAATATAATATTAATGTTATTTAATTTAAAATTTAATAATTATTTAAGGTTAGGTTATTTTATAATTTAATAATTAAGTATTTAAAAGAAAAATAATTTAAGATTAAGTTAATATATTAAATATTAAAGTGTAGATTAAAGGTGTGGGAAAAGACTTGGTTTAATTTAATATTTTATATTAATGAATTTATAAATTTTATATAATATTTATTCTTTTTTTTAAGGTTTTATAATATTAAGATTTTAAATTAATTTTGATATTTATAAGGTATTAAGTTAATATGTCCCTTTTTTATTTAAATTTAATTTAAAAATGGTATAAAAAGGAAAATAGTTAATTTAAATAAATAATATGAAATGGTAGTTAAGTTAAATGAATTTTTTAATATATATATGTAAATATTAAATAGTTTTAAATATATAGGATAAGATTTATTATAAAGGTGGGTTTGTAAAGTTTTATAAATCTTTATTTTATAAATAATGGTATATAAGGTATATTGTTTATATTATCTTTAAGTTATATAATAATGTGCTAATTTTAAGCTATAAGTTAAAGTAAAAAAGCGAGTATAATATAAAGTATTAGGGCTAAATTTTATATAGTATATAAATGGTTATTATAAGTTATATTTTATTAGATTTAAAATTTATATAATTGTTAATGTATATTTTTATAAAATTTTATAATGTAATATTAATAAATTTAATTATTTATTTATTAATGTATTATATTAATTTCTTTAAATTATTATTAAATTAAGTTTTTAATTTTAATATATTAAAATAAATTATAAAGTTAAAACCTTACTTATGGCTTAAATATAATATTAATTTGTTATATATTTAAAGTCATTAATTATTATTATAAATTTAAATGGTATAAAGACTTTTTAAATATAAGGGTATTATTTTTTAAATTTATATAAGTATAAAATAAGTAAAGTAAATAATAAAATAAAGTAATGGTGGTTATAGTTAATGTTATTTATTAATATATGTTAAATTGTAAGTTTATCTTCTTAGCTTTTTTTTAAAAAGAAAAGATTAGGTTATAGCTAATAATAGTAGGACTTTTTCTAAGGGCTAGTAAATTTAAACGACTTTAATAAGGATAAAATGTTTAATTAAATAGCTATATATTTTCTTTATGGGAATATAATATAATAAAAGGTCGTTAATTTTATTACGAAGTGAAATTAATATAAGATTTAGTTTTAATTATGTAATAAAAATGTTATAGTTAGTTATGTTTATTTAATATAGTTAAATATGTTTAATTTATTAGATTTAAATGTAAAAAACTATGGGTAAAGCTTAATATAAAACTTAGGTTTATGGTAATTAGCTTATATATTAAAAGAGTTGTTAATTTATTATAATTTTAATAGTTTTTTATCATTAAAAATAAAAAAAGTTTATAATAAATGGTTAGTAAAAAATTTATTAAATATATAAGATTTAATATGGCTATATAAAAACAAGTATATTGTTTTAAAAAATTACTTAAAAGATTATAAAAATGAAAGCAAAGATTTAAAATTAATATATAATAAATTGCCTTATAATAATATAAAATGGTATTATAATTATATATAAAAGGTTAAAGAAAAAATGAAAATTACTTAAAGGGAATTAACATTTAATAAAAACTTATATACGGATTGGTTTAATGTAAATGTTTATGTTATTTAAAAGTAGCTTAAATTTATTATAAATTATTTTAATAATTAAATTTAATTTTTAAAATGTTTTATCTTTTTTAGGTGTAAAAACTTAACTTTTAGCCCTTTCTTTATTATTTACATATTTTTAAGCTTTATAATAACAAATGAAATTATATTTATAAAAAATATTAAAATAATAAAAGTAAATTTAAGTTATTTTTATTTAAAAGCTTATATAACTAGTTAAGTTAAAGATGTAATAAAGCCGTTAAAAATTATAGTAAATAATTTGTAAATGTAATATTTGTAAGCCTTTTAAATCGCTTAGGTAAAGTATATATAAGTAAATAAAGCTATTTATATTTTTAAAAATATAAAAGCGTTTTTTTCTAATTGGGTAATATAAATTAAAAAAGTAAGATAGCTTAACTTATATATGTGCATATATATATATATGTTAAATCTTATATTTATATAGCTTATATAATTAATTAATTTAATTATGCGATTAGTATATTTAAGTATATTATATATTAAACTTAATATATAATAATTTATAATGAAATAATAAAAATAAAAAGGTTTTATATATTAAATATAACGTATAAGTATAAAACTAAAACTTTAATATTTATATGTATGTATTATAAGCCGGTAATTTTTACTCCCTTTAATATAATTAATATAGGATAAATTAAAAGCCTTAACTATTTAATATAATTAAATCTTAACTAATTAATACGAAAAAATAATTATTAAAAAGCTAAGATTTTATATATAATAAATATAATTAGTTTTTTATTATTTTATATTTGGAAAAGGTATTATGTTAAAAATTAAAAATAAGGTTAATATATTTAAATAAGGTTTATATATAAGTATTTTTTTTAGCTATAACACAATTTATTAAATTAGTTATATAGCTAAATGTATTAATTATTTATATGATTATTTTAAATTTAGTTATATATGTAAATATAACCTTATAAAAAATGAAATATTAATATTATATAAGCTAGTATAATATAAAATATTATAAATAATTTGTATATTAATAATATTTAATATTTTGGTAAATTGTAAAAGATATATTATTTTAATCTTTATAGTAAATTACTTTTAATAATATTGTTTTATTTTATATTATATGTTTAGTACTAATATAAAAATAATATTATTATTAGTTTTAATTGAATATTTAGCCTTTTAAAATATGTAATATAATTAGTTTTAAATAATATTAATGTAAGTGTTATATTTAATAATAAAAAAAAATGAATTAATTATTAAAAATAATCCGATTAAGGCGCGGTTTTATTTTTTAAATCTTTAAATTATTAAACCGCTTATTAATGTAATTATAATAATTCCTATTGGCTATCCCTTACCTCCTTTTATTAGTAATTTTATTACCTCCTTTTAAATTTTAATTCTATTATTTCTTTTAACTTTTCTATTCCCTCGTTACTTTATTATTTGTCACTTATTATTAATATTATTATAAAAGGAAATATTATTTTTTTTTGTCCTAATTTCCTCCCTTTTTAATATATTATATATACCTTTTAAGGTATTTCTTTTCTTTTATTTATTAATCTTTTTATGTTTAATTGTTTGTTAATTTAATGTATGTAAAAAGTTAATGTGTTATAGCCTTTAATAATTAAATTATAAGGTTTTCATTTAATGGTTTAGTTTAATTTTTAAATAATCTCTTAAATTTAGTTAAAATTATTTACTTAAATTAAGCCTTTTATTCGATTTTATCTTAAGTTTTAATAAGCATATATAAAAGGAAATTACCTATTATAAGACTTTTATAAATTGGTATTTTATAACTTAATGTATATTATTTATTTTTATTTAATAATCTTACCTTAGTTACTTTTATAATTATGAAACCTAATAATAATATTTAATATTTATTAATATATTATATTCTTTATATTATTATTAAAAATTATTAATATAATAGCAAAAGCTATCCATTTTACTTTTTTAATAAGAACTATTAATTAGATAATAAAGGGGATAAAAAGTATATTAGCCCTTATTTATTTGAAAATAAAAATCCCATATTTGTTAAATCTTTTAAAATATCTTTGAATAATATTTTTTAAATAAGTAATATTTTATTAAAAAAGTTATACTTTTATGTATTAGTTTTTTCCTATAAATGTAAGTATATATGCCTTTGTTTTTATTTTTATTTAATAATAATTATTATAATAAATAATAAAAAGTATAAATATCTTATTATTATAAACTTTAAAAATTAGATATTTTTTTAAAAAATATTTAAGCTATAAATGAAACTTTTAAATTAAAATTTTATATATTATTAATTATTATATAAATATGTTTTTATTAAAAAAATTAATTATTATAATTTAATTAAAGTAATTCTTAATATGGCTATATATTAAGCTAATAAATAAATATGTTATTTTATAAAATATTTAAAGTTAAACTTTTTTATAAAGTATTATAACCATATTTCTTTATAAAAAAATATTTATAAGTTTTATAATATAGGTATATTTATTTTATTCCTTAAACTTATATTAAAGATTAATTATTATAATTTATTTACTTTTATTTTAATATTATTAATAAAGGATAAAATTTATATTTTTAAATTAATATAGTATTATTAAAATTATAAATTTAATATGCTTTATAAGATCCTTTACGAACTTATTTTTAATTATTTTGTTTAGTTTTTTTTTACTATTATATATATATTTATCTTTAATTTTAATAATAATATATTTTTTATTTATATTATTATTAATATAAATGGTAGTATAAAAAATAAGGGAGAGGAAATATTAATTAGGAAAATAGGGTTATTATAAATAAATTATAATATAGTTAAGTTTAAAAAAAATATTAAATGTTTTAAATTAAATAATATTTTATTATTTTATAATAGTCTTTATAAAAATATATATAAAGATATAAATGGGGTTATAAGTAAGGATATAAATAATTATTAGCGAAATATTAAATATAATATTAATTTAAGATATTAAAAGTTTATAAATAAATTTTATAATTAATTGGAAAAGTATATGAGCTTATATAATATTATTAATGATAATAAATTTAAAAATAATAATGTTAAATATATGCTAAAATATACTTATTATTATAACTTAATTAATTTTTATAATAAAAAATGTAAGTAAAGGCTGTTGTTTTATATATTTATTTACTTTTATATTTTTATTAGCTTAAGTTTAAAAAGTTAAGGAAAATTTTTATTAGATTTGTTTATATTTACTATTAATAATATAAGTAATTATATAAGTGTAAGTGTTAATTTAAAAACTTTTAAAGCATTATTTATCTTTATTTTTAAGTTTATTAAATATAATTTAAATATTATATTTAATTTTATTAATTAATTTTATATAATATATTAGTAAAAATAAAAAGTTTTATAATTAATAATTTAAATAAAGATATAAGTGTTAGTTACTTTTTTTTATTTTAATGGTTAATATTTTTAGGTATTGTTAAAAGATTTAATATATAAGGAATTTTTTATGGTTAGTAAATTAGGTAAGGGTGTAAATATTAATTACCCTTTCCCCTTCCTTTTATTTTAATATTTAAGGTTAGGTATTATTAAAAGGTTTAATATTTATAAATAAGTTTTAAGGTTAAATATAAGTATGCGAGTAAGCTTTTTTTTCTTATATTTTATAAGCTTATTAAGTAATTATAATAAATAATTAACTAAAATAAGTATTTAATAATATTATTATATTTATTTTAATATAAGATATAAAAGTTTTATATAAATGTTAATATTATTAATTAAAATATTTAAGGTAAATTATTATTTCGTTATTATTACCTTAATATTTAATATTAATATAATTATAATTTTAAAGATATTTATTTATTTAATAATATAATTTTTAATTCTTAACCTAATATTTTTAAAATGTTATTAAATATATATTAAAAAAAATATACTAATATTAAATAAAATTAGCTTTAGGTTTATATATAAGGTTTAATAAAGTTTTATTTATTATTTTAAATTTTAAAAGATTTTTATTTATTAGGATATAAATAAATAAGTTAATATTATTTGGAAATGTAATTAAAATATGTTTTTATTATAACTTTATACTTTTTTTAACTTATAAATTCTTTAATATTTTTTTTTAAAGAATAAAAAAATAAGTTTATAATTAATAAAAAAAAATATATTTAAATAATTTTAAAGGATTATTAATTAAAATTATATTAATTTTTTTATATTTAAGTTAAAAAGGTAATTATTAGTAAGTTTAATTTTTTATTAAAAAATATAATTAGGGATGAAAAAGGTTTTTTTTATTATTTATAAAAGTTATTTAAAAGTGTAATTAACTTATGGGTAATATATTATTATAAAGGATAATGTAAAAGAAAAAGGTAAGTAATTTTTAAAGAAAATAAAAAAAGCATTATTTTATTTTTAAGTTTTAAAAAATAATATATTTTAATATTAGTAAAAATAATAATTATAATGAAAAGTTATAAATTTTTATTTAATATATTAATTATTTATATTTTTATATTTATATTTTATATATTTTTTATAAATATTTTATTAAGTAAAAGGTATAGGTATAAAATATATATTTTAAAAAGGATATAAAGTTATTTTTGTTAATAATATAAAAATGATTTAAATTTAAAAGTGATTTGTTTTTAAGGATGGCTTATTTTTAAGGATAATTTATTTTTAAAAATGGCTTAATTTTAAAGATAATTTATTTTTAAGGATAGTTTGTTTTTAAAAATAGTTTAATTTTAAGGATGGTTTGTTTTTAAAGATAGCTTATTTTTAAGGATGGCTTGTTTTTAAGGTTGGTTTAATTTTAAGGATAACTTATTTTTAAGGATAGTTTATTTTTAAGGATGGTTTAATTTTAAAGATGGCTTATTTTTAAGAATGGCTTATTTTTAAAGATGGCTTGTTTTTAAGGATGGTTTGTTTTTAAAGATGGCTTGTTTTTAAAAATGGCTTAATTTTAAAGATAATTTATTTTTAAATGTGACTTATTTTTAAAAATGGCTTAAATTTAAAAGCGATTTATTTTTAAAAATGGTTTAATTTTAAAAGTAATTCATTTTTAAAAATAGTTAAAAATAAATAATATATAATAAATAAATAAGGATATAATATTATAAAAGGTTTAATAAGCCTTTAAAAAACTTAGGCTAGGAAAAAAAAAAGGTTAAATATATAAAGAAAAAAAAATAATATAAATATTAAAGTATTAATTGTTAATAATTTAAATAATAATGGAATATTAAATATTTATTTAAGTAATAATTAAGGCATATATGTAAATTTAATGTTATAAATTAAGCAAAATGTGTTTTTTATTATTACTTTTTTTTTTTAACTTTTACTATTATTAATTAATATATACTTTATATAAGTATATTAAATTTATATTTTCGCATTTACTTATTTACTTTATTTAATATTTACATGTTATATTTACTTATTAATAATAATAAAGTTATTTAATTTATAAGCCTTTTATTTAAATTATAATTAAAAAATATAATATTTTATATTTAATAAAATGTCTTTTAATTTTATATTAACATTTAATAATTAATTATATTTTAATATGTATTTATATATGGTTTATTATTTTATTAATTTTAATTATCTTTAAAAGTAATATATATATTATATTAAATGAATATTTACATAATGTTTAAAAAATTAACAATAATTATATTTATGTTTATAAAATTAATTAAATATTAAGGTATATATTAATATTTATTTTTAAAATATATATATTTCTTTTTTAAACTTTACTTTTATGTAATATTTATTTGTTTATTAATATTTATTATTTGTTTTTATTTATTAATTAATATTTATTATAAGTTTAATTTTTAAAAAACTTATTATATTAAAGCCTTATATAACTTATTTAAAAAGGTTAAATTAAATTAGGCCTAATATTAATTAAAAAGTTATTTTTAATGTTATATTTTAAAAGTGGAAAATTAATTTTATTAAGTAAAATAATAAAGTTTTTAATCTTTTTAATATTAATTTAATAATCTTTAGGTTTGTAAATAATAGCTTAGGCTTTAATTAAAATTAAGTAAAAATCTTTAATTAAAATTTAATTAGAAAAGATTATTTTTTAACTAGGTTTTAATTATTTACTAATATTTCTTTTTATAAAAAGGTTAAAAATAAGCTAAATATAATAATGAATAATACAAATTTTATTAAATATATAAGTTAAGTTTTAATTAAGATTAAAAAAATATATATAAGTAATGTTATTATTTTAATAATTAATAATTTAAATGTATAAGTACTTTTATTATATATATATAAGTGTATTTAAAAAGAAATATTAATAAAAATTATAGCTTAAAATTAAATGGACTTTTTTATTAAAAAAGTAATATTAATATTAAATATACTATTACTAGGAAATTAAACTTATATCCTTACTTATTTTTAATTATAAAGGTAATTTTTTATTAACTTTTTTTAATTGTAAAAATCTTTTTAATATATTATAGTTACATATATAATAATAATTAATATTATTTTACTTTTAAAATATACTTGTAAAAGTTATAAAATAAATAAGAATATATTTTAATATTATATTATTATATTAAATTATTTAAACGGTGTTTATGTTAAGTATTATTATAATAATAATGGAAATAAGTGTTTTTATAAAATTAATATATTAGGTATTATTTATAATAATATTTATTAAAATATAATTATTATTTTAACCTTTATAAACGTTAATAAACGTAAAAAGCTTATTAATTTATTTTTAATAATTATAAAGTTAAATGGATTTTATTTAATTTTTAATAATAAAATATAATTTATTAAAAATTAATAGTATAATTTTAATATTTTATTTAAAGCATTTAATAATATTTTAATATAACTTTTTATCTTTATAAGCTAAGTAAAAGAAATAAAATGTTAAATTTATTTATAACTTTGTGAAATTATTTAAATATATTATTATTATTATTACTAAATAAAAAGTATAAATATTGCCTTTAAAAATAGGAAAATAATTATTATTTAATAAATAGCTATTTAATAATTAATGTTATATGTTATTTATAATTAATTATAATAAAATATTATTATTAATTAGTTAAGCTTTTTTTAAAAAGTTATAAAAAAATAATAATAATGTTAATAATATAAGGTATAATTAATTAAATAATATATCCTTTAAATGGGTTAATTAAAGCGATTTTAATAACATAAGTTTTATTTTATTATATTTTTTTTTAATAATATTATTAGTTAATAAACGCTAACATAGCAAATTAGCTTTTTTAAAGCTTTTAATAATTATTATAATAGCTTTTACTTTATATAATATAAAGCTTTAATTATTATTTAACTTTTTATTTAATTTAAATATTTAAAAGGTAATATATTAAAATAAATTTTATATTATTAAAATTACTTTAATTAGCTTTTTTAAAATATTTAAATCTTAATTATATATATTTAATAATATTAAAGTTATTTATATATCTTTATAATAATCTTATTATAAAATATAATATAAATAAGGCTAAACATTATAAATTTTAAGAAATTATATTTATTGACGTGTTAGCGGATTATTATCACCTGGTCCGAGGTGGGAGGAGTTATCGAACACCTTGGATTTTAGGGGTTCTTGGGAGAATCGTGCTTGATCCCAGTAAGGTATTGTCCCCTTGTAACCGCATTCGTCACGCAGTGTATTTTCCATCTGCCATACAAATATGCGGTGCCATGATAAGAAAGAACCCTAGTATTTGTTTAGGTTAGCATATTTGCAGTATTAGTCCAAAATGTAGTACTAACAGAGATATGTATGAGGTTTGTCTGGTTATCATGGATCCATGTAAAATCGTCCAAGCGGTTTACGGCACCGGGTGCTATGCTTTTGTCGACCCTAGCAGGCTTCGCGGCCAAACATTTTACAGCACGAACATAATCTGTTCTTGTCGCAGCATCGGTATCATCCCTAGTGGCAGTAAGTTAGAACCCAGCTAAAGCTCATGTCCTTTCTCATCGAGTCGACGAACTATCTCTACGTACCAGGACTTGCGAATACGCATTGTATCCTTTGTACATCCATCTGTACCAAGGAACCGTAGGATATTAGCTTGATATTGACGCTCTAACTTCCTAAACTCGAACGGCTTTGGAATACCGCTGCTGTTTCCATGACATGGAGACGGCAACACTATCCGAATCATCAAGGTGGCTATTACGGCCAACAAAGTTAGAGGGTGCATTTTTCATAGGGGCTTGGCTGTAATGAAAAGCAGAGAAAGGTTTCAAGTAGTACGAAGAAGTATGTCGAGGAAAGGAAAGGTACAATGAGAGGCGAATAACCCACCTGGTTATGGGGTGGTCAGTAAGTCGCAGCTGGCGTATTTCGGACCCGAGGGCGATCTGCGGTGATTAAACGAATGAATCCATCTTCCCATACCAAAGAGGTAACGGTGGGGATATATCTATTTCAGAGTACTATTTCGTACCCAGTGTGGTTTGCATATGTACTGCCTTGCGCTTGTTGCAGGAGGTTCACAGCGTGTAGCGAGGTACAACATATTCTTACACTATACACGGATTGCCGCGCGTTAGATCTGTCTACCTGGGCTCAGAGCAAGTAATCGGCTTCCTATAACTCGATATCACGGAACGGGTAAGTGATAGTGATGGGAACGATAGAAAGGACGAATAGCGTTAGATTCAGGATAGCACTACGAATAGACACGGCCCCGAAAATATGGTAAACAGTGATATCTGCATGAAACGGTACGTCCCGACCCTAGCCTCTCCAGCTGGCTGAGAGGCGCAGACATATCGAGAACATGTTATGCCTGTAGGATGCCGATATTATTCGATTTATATCTTACAACATTAGATACTAACAAGATGATGACTGCAGCCTGCCGTTTCGTGGCAACCAATCAGGTCATCAAATCGGTCTCGGTCGCCTCGGTCCCGAGAATACAGCACGGCACATAGTTGCTTAGTACTGTCTTACTTTTATTCTTTAGCATATATTCTACCAAGGACCCCGGTAGACATCCAATTAAAGCAATGATCCAACACCCAGCCCCCCACCCCGGGTTGAACCTTCAATAGGCCAGTATTTTGACAAGAGGATTTGAGCCTCACTTCACGTCCAAAGTTTGGCTATCCGAGTACGTAGGGTCTGCAGGAGGTACCGAGTCTCTTGTTCTTACCCACGCTCTTCCCGTCCATGTGAAGGTTGGCGCTATTTTAAATTGATGATAATTACCTCATACATACATGTAACCTAAGATAGGTACCTATCTATGTGCCTAGGTACCTACCGCTAATATTTCATATAAGAGTAGGTACACCTTGAAGAGGTAAGATATGATAGCAACAAGGTAGGCGCGCTCCTATCTCGTTATGAATTGGACAAGTAGGTAACTGCATGTGGTATGTGGTAACTTGTAAGGGACGAACGGCTCAATTTCCAAAAACTACATTCTATGGAGGCAGATAAAGGGCAATGCTGTTTCTTCACTCTACATGTAACCTAAGGATTTCCGGGTCTGCATTACTCAATCCAAGATACCTCACATTTGGCCGTAAAATTAAGTAATCACATCAATATGAGCGTCCTTTTTCCTTCCATCCAGTCTTTTTACTCCAGGGAAGTGCCACGGGGTTCCCAGGACGGAAACGCCGAGTCTTCAAATGTACCAAAGCCAGGTGATGGTTTCACATCCTCCGAAGTTGAAATCGTGCTCAATCCTCTCTCGCACCCTTGGAAGCCTCCACGAAACTATGAAGCATGTCTCATTTCTCTCCTTCAGGCAGGTCCGCACAACTACCAGATTTCTGGAAGGATCGTTAATTTTTCCCATGATTCCCGCGATCAAGGGTTTCATTTCCTGGTTGTGACTGATGGAACAGGTGCCATTGCGGTAAGTCAGTTGGTTTTTAACTGCGCTCTAGTTCGATATTGACCAGGACCTGAAGGTTAAACTTTATTATGTGAATGCGACGGATTACCAGTTACTTTTCGGCCAAAGAGTCACCATCTGGACGACTTTTATTGGAGAATCTAGCGGAGCTGGGTCAGGTAACATACCGTTCTGTGCATCAACCACGGCGCTCTATCCAGGTCGCAATGGTGCGACGCATATAATAATTCACAGCGATGTTCCTGATTCGGATGGCCACCGCATACTGCGCCGTCCTTTAGAGTGTAACTTAAAGGAGTATGAATATCTTCCTGCCCTAATGACTTTGAAGGCATTTATCTCCACTGGATACGACTTGGGAGAGGGCAAGATTCTTGTCTGCGTGAGAAGTGTTGGGCCGCGCAGATCAGTTCAATCGAAGAAACACCAGAATACCCTGGATATGGTAGAGGTGGGTATTTTCGACGATACTGCTACTTCTGTCTTAAAGCTCTGGGAGGATAAAGCTCCTTCGGCCAAGAGTTGGGTTCCAAACCAAACTATTCTCCTGATCTCCAAGCCTACCTTTAGTCTCAGGGGCACATCTTCAGAAGTCGGTATTGGGTACAGCTCAATGATCGACGTGAATCCAGAGTTTCCTGATGCCAACTGGCTTAGGGATAAAGTCAAGAATATGACCAAGAAACAAAGCATCTATGTCCCCTTCCCCTCGGATGTTTGGGATATTGAGCTTGCTATTAACGGCCCAGGCCGAACCTTGTTCACTATCGCAGATGTGGAGGACCAGGTTCGTCATCCCGACTTTACAATCGACTTCACTGGAAAGTTGAATGTAATTATTCTCAACATGAAATTGATGGAGCACTGGCGTAAAGGCGCTTTATGCTGCTTTGAATGGTAAGTGGAATGCGTCTCTTACTCTCTTCCGCTAATCAGCTAAATATCCAGTTGTGGCATTCCATTATATGCCAACAAACCCGTCGCGACTTGTAAAAACTGCGAGTCAAGGCAAGATCTCGCGCTAAATCCTCGTATTATCGAATCTATGGTCGACGAAAGCGGTGTTATTATTGGTAGCAAGCTCGTGTGGTGTGATGACGCTTGGGCCCAACTCCTCTTTGGAGGCACGACGGGTGAACCGCAAAGAGAAGATGACTCGGAAATCAATCTAATAGAGGAGTCATGGGAGGATATAATTGCCCTTGGTAATGATGGGTTGAGAGATATTGAGGAAATTTTACTCTATTCTCGTATCACCTTGACTTTCGGTTGGTCTTCGAAGCTCGAACGGCTATGTGTCCTGGGAGTTGAGTGGTAAGAGTCGATTTCGCAAGGGACATACTGACTCGGTAGAATTGAAATAGAATTGATACCGATTCCCGACGATCACACGTACACAAGTACTACGATGTGCTCATGTAGCTGATAAACTTGCCGAGGAAGATAAGGGCCGTCTTGGCTGGCTAAGTTCTGACATAAAACTGACACATATAGCACCGCCGACCAGGTACACAACATCAATCGGTCCTCTCGTTTTCCTCGGGGTCTGATCCGAACCTTAAGAATATACTGAAATGCAGCACGGAAGGCAGAAAGGACTGAGAATAGCTCCAATTAATCTCGACCCCATTTTCATGCCGTCCATCTACCTGATCTAATTGCCATTGCCATTACCCTATCATTACACATCGAAGAAGTAGAAGACGTCAGCATAAGTCATTAGGCCTGTCCCATCTTCATTATACGGCCATGTTTTTCATTTCCTCATCCAATCCTGATATCTTTCCAGCCTTCCCTTTCATTTGAACAGCCTGCCGTGATCTACCCTACTTATCGCCAAAAAGGCTGAATCGAAAGCGGCCCCCCGACCTCATTTTTTGCGAGGATCGTCCGAACGACTGCTGAGAGTTGATGCGCCTGTGTGACGACGTCGGAGGCATCATATCGTCATCGTCGTCATCATCGTCTTCCTGCAGGCTCATGGGCCGCGTGTGCTGGCGCGCGAGCGGGATCTGCTGCTCTCTTGGAGTAGGAGGCGGCAGCGGCTCGCCGCGCATGGCACGCTCGACGTCGGCGTACTGCCGCCGGTAGTCGTCGTGCTTGCCCTTGGCTTCGAGGTACCGCGTCTCGGCGTCGGCACGCCGCTCTTGCAGCGCGCGCAGCTCTGCGTCTAGACGGTCCATCTCCTCGTGCTCGCGCTGCATTAAGTCTGCGTACTCGCGCACTTTGGCGTCGAGCGGCTGCAGCACGCAGTCTACCACGCTCGGGCTCTTGATACGCTGGATTGATGCCCCGAGGCTTGCACCTGGTGCTGAGAGGCTGGGGTCTGATGCTGATGCCGGTTTGGCCTGGGCTTGCGCGTGCTGGATTTGCGGGTGGTTTGGTGGGTAGCCTGCTGGGTTCCGCAGAGGAGACGAGCCACCGGAACTGCTAGTTGGTGGTCGCGGTCCGGATACGGGCTTGTTGTTAGGTGCTCCACGACGGCCATTCTGGCGCTGGACTCTGCCGTCGTCCCGGGTGCGGTCGGCTACGAGCATTTCCTCGGATCGGCTACTGCCGGAGTAAGACGGAGGGCGCGACCGCTCCGAACGCTCCGGACCGCCGCCTCCCTGTGGGGGGAACGAATTTGTCAGCGGTGGCCGGCTTGTATTGGGGCTTTGGTTCTGCTGGTTGCCGCCCTGGCTGAAGCGTTGCTGTTGCTGCTGCTGCTGGGACATCTGCAACGGCTGGGTCTGCAGTGGTGCGCTAGCGTTTGCGTTGTTGGTGGTGTTGATGGGAGCGGGGCCACTAGAACCGGCAGGACCTCGGTTGTTATCTAAGAAGTCGTAGAAATCGTCGTGGCTGTCGAAGCGGGGAGGGCCGCTAGGACCGGCCTTTTCTCTGTTGTGATATACTGCTGGTACTCCGTCGTCGTAGTCACGTGGTGCTTGAGCCTGGCGTGGACGCGGTCTGGTAGGTGAGTTCATGGCGGTGGGATGATGCTGGGCTGTTCTGCTCATTTCACGGAATTGAATCCGACGGTACACTCGGATGTAAGTGCAAGTGCGTATGTAAGCAGAACAAACAAACAACCCGCGACGACGAGAATAATAGTGAAGTTAGGACAAACGAGAGAATTTGGAATTGAAAAGATTTAGGGGGGACTCGAGAATCAATTGAGAGTTACTTGATATATGACAGCGCGACTTCGTATTGGTACGGTACCTGTTGTTCAGGAGGCTGGGTTGGCGATTTGTCTCCACAGGCCCAGCCTCTTTTTTTGGCGTGCAGAAAAAAAGGAGCAGAAAATTGGTGGGCTGATGACGGACGGGACCCCATCTCCCACAGATTTTCCTGTCGCATCGATCGATCTACAAATCAATTGTCTTGGATACAATCAGATTTTCCCCCTAGCTTCCCCTTACCAATCACCAATTGCGCCATGCAGGTCTCCGACATATACGAATTCACTTGCGTCAGGATGATACAAACGTCCGCGTCGACATAGCGACTTTTTCGTTGGTTGCGGGCTGGGGAAGCTTGGGGAGCTTGGGCCACTTAGTGCACTAAACGCCGCTTGGCAGAAGTACATAGCAGCATAGGTAGGTACCGATGTACTCCGTGTGCTGGAATAGGGGTAGTTTAACATACACACAGACACATGCAAAGCATTGTAGGCTAATATGAGTCAAAGAACGCCGACAAGAAGGCAATTGATATCAATCATAGCCCTATTTATATAGTACACAACATTCTAGGCCACAGTCATGCTTACAGAATAATAGGTATGCACAGTAATTAATTCATACTCAGAATGACGAGCTCTAAAGGACATACATAAAGCTACAGATAAATGTATTTGTTTAAGTATTTACATTTTGAGTCATCTTTTGGTACACATATGTGGTCAAAGACGTTCAGGAAAACCAACAATATGACAGGACCCAGTAGATAACGAACAGATTTGGCCAGTGTTCGACAATATTCATAAAGGAGTCAGACTGACAGTTTCAAGAATTAGGTACCAACTTATCAATGTACCTAGGTACTTAGGTATTTATAACTGTCTTCTGTCTGGGTAATAGCGAGGGAGGGACATTGCCATTCTGCTATCTGTCGCCAGACAGTGCACGGCAAAACTTCGCAACGCACCCTCCCCTAACAGCTTCGATCAAGAGCCATCACAAAGTCGTTCATGCACCATGTTGCTATTAGCTCTGCTAAAGGATATGCCATATAAAGTATCAAGAAGGCCTCCTTTTTGTCATCTCTGCCACCGCATCTCCCAACCCCCGGTTCTTCACGTTGCCCACTGCTGTCCTTCGTTTTGCTGTGCCAACCAGTGGAAGATGGTCTTCGAAACAAGGAAGGGAAAGATATCACGAAAGAGTTATCGCGACTAAGACAGGACGCAGCACATATTTCTATTTCGCACATTCAACACTGATGTCAATCCGGTCTTCTTCGAAGAGTTTGACTGGTATAAGAGGCCAATCTATTAGCATGCCAAGTTGAGGATGGACGACGTATATCTATTTTACACACCCTCAACTCTTTAATCAAATTACTGAAATACCTGATGTAATACCTCTTCTAAGTCTACATCATCCTCCCAAATGTAGGGAGCTTTATCCCCGAGGTCCCTAGAGCCAACTATATCATGCGCGAGCGCCGGATAGGACAAGACCGTATACGACAATAGATACGAGAAAAAGAGCGATAACTCACTAGATATCAAACTGAGACGAAAGGAGGAAGCGAATATCGACGAGCACACTACGATACCATAAAGCTTAACCATAATCTTGAACTAGATGCTAGGTAGTAGTTCGGTGTGGAGGCATCCTAAACCACCATTGTGATTATTACCAGGCCCCTAAGGTGGAATAATTAACAACATTTATTAGCGACATCAGACAAAGCAGACAATATTCTAAAGAAAGGATGCCATAGCTGTCAAGATGCGAACCTGATGCAGATCTTATGGTGGAATAAAGATAATGATGTTGCGCGACAGGTCCCAAGGCTATTTTAGGTACGTATGGTCGCGATATACGCGCACGGAATTATGCTTTACTTATTCTATATCAGGTCTCTTTCTCCCAACAGATCTATACTTCCAATATACAGATCTCATTGGATCAAAGCCTCCAGGGGTCTCCTACCCCAACAGGACCATCTCCTTTGATAAATGTTATGGGTTATTGGTCCCTTGGTTCTGGCTGTAACTCAGGGGCTTCGCACTCCTAGATAATTTTTTTTCTTTCGTCCATTTCCAGTGTAAATCTAAGATTTTTTTACAAGATAAGAATAGAATACTCCCCTGTGGTGTATAAAATAGAAGATATAGTGAAATACATTCGACTTGGCAGGGCATAGACGAATGAATGTACATCAATACAATATTCCGGATTAGGGTGCCACCGGGTCAGGAGATAGAGCTAAGATATTTTACAGTGCCTAGTCCATCCATGATGAGCCTTTAAGTACCTAGGTAAATTTACTTGAGCAGAGTTATTTACCTTGTAGCACAGATCAACATGAGCACCTTGGCACGTAGCTCGTCAGCTTAATAACCGCAGCAACTGAGTTATCACAATGAGCACCTACCCAAAGGCTTGAGAATACTAAGGAGGTACTGAATCGCAAACTTCGAAACGAGGTACCTACCTACTTAATATATGAAGTATACACAGTATCGTTGCTATTTGCCCCGCAGTTTGGCCCATCAGTCGCGGGTCATAGTTTAGCAAAGCTAATATATAATATTGGATGCTCAACACCAAATTCTTTTTACTTTCCAACACACCTTACAAGAGAAACCTTCTTTAGCACGTCTCTGGGAGTCTACAAAACCACCTGTCTACCAAGTTAACACAGCCCTTTTCTATTCCTTCTATTAACTTTACATCTATCTTACCTGAAACAAAATTCTTTCTAAGGTCACCATGTCAGCTCCTAATACCGACGTGAGATTGTTTCGCGATCGCGAAGTCGAAGTCGATTCTGTCGAGTCCGTTGTCAGCCAGTTTCGATTCGCACCGATGGCCTATTTCCTTCATTCTCCGGCAACTCCTCAGGCGACTTGGCGCAACATCTGCAGCAAGATTGTGTCGAGCATCTGGGTTTTCGCCCTTCCCCTTGTAGATTCGGGCCCCAATACCTGGAAGATCGCCCTCGAACTCGACGGAGGAAAGATGGTGACTCTGGAGCTCTACAACACCAAGACGAGAAGTGGCACTGTGTGCTTGATCCGATCCCTTGTCGAGGATGCCGATGTCGATACTAGTGGCGACTTCTTCAAGACCTTCAAGAGCGTCAATGTGACCCGTGCTGGCCGCCGCATGCAGGACAATGTCACTCTTAGAGACATCATCCTAAAGATCCAGACAGCCAACCTCCTTAAGTACCAGCTTAACGAGGGCCGTGGTAAGTAACCCCTATTCCATTCATCTTACTCCCATCCAGCTCAACGAATGGGGGTTTCGGCCATATTACTTACATAGATAAATTACAGGCCACCGATTCTGGATCCATGCCATTCTGGCGGAGATCCAACCTCTCATCCGCGAGTTGCGTCGAGCTACCCTCCTGAAGGATGAAGCAACAGAGATCATGCTGAGTCGATGGACGGATGACGGACAACGCACTGGTCGGTCCGGTTACGAGGACGAGCCAGACAACCCGATGAATATCGTGACCGGCGTCTGGCGACAAGTCCTAAATTAACGGCGAGAAATTCAACTCCACGGCTGCTAGATTAGAGATCGGGGTTTTCAGTTTTGGCTCTCCAGCTAAGCGCCCAGGGGTGAGAGGAGAAATGGAACACAATGACTGGAATGAGACTAAAGGGGGACTTTTGCATTGGGGTTTTCACTAGGCGTATATTACAATTTCACTCAATACGCAGATATAAATCCCTTGGTACAATAATCTATAGTGAATCAAGAGTTGTTGATGAATCATACATGTTCTACTTCGAGAAAATCTCGTGATGTCTTCGCGTACGTGTCTTCTTCCATTCTCGGCCGATAGGACTGCTTTACTATATCTATTGCTCATACCTAGTGACTAGGGAGAGTAGAGAAGCACAAGATTAAGAAGCAGATGAATGAATTACTGCAACAGTTGATTGAATACTACTGTTTCTCGGGTCACTCCGGCGCATCCCGGGACCCACATTTCCATCTCGGATGACGGACCACCCTCACCAGGGACTTGGTCGGTTGGTCTCCCCCACATCAGCACTGCTGCTGTTGGGTTTTGTTCCGTAGGATGGTCTTCTAATTCTGTAGAAGATGGTAACAAAAATTTAACACGATCGGAGATATAGAGGACCAGCCCTGAGTCGGAGGTCCTACGACGTACTCTAGTTCAATAAGCACCTGCAGAGTTGTGACAGCTTAACATATTCTCGGAGGACGCCAACAGGTCACTTGCGTTCAGTTTCGCTGGCGCCCCAGTGTAAGTTACCTTCAACGCTTAATATGTAATTCCAATCTAAATCTGAAATGACAGTCTGTGTACAAATCTTGCCGAAGTCATTATGTTCATGAATAACTCTTTATCCGCTTCATGCCTAGCCAATCCATGTATAATAACCTGTAGCCTATATGGCAATATCTTCAACGAAAGCAGCTCTTAATAAGTATCGACAACAAAAATCTTGGACGTTATGGACACGCTCATATCAAACTACCTATATTCACTGCCGCACCCCCTTTCGCGGGAGTTCCACGAGATATCGATAACGTTTCATATCAGATCGAAGAAAGTTGAGAGGCCTAGGTTTCGCTGAGCCCGTCTTGAGGCTCCGCTTTAAGCCAGCTTTGCCGCGGCGGGTTTTCGATCCCCAACCTCCTTAGCAGCCTGATCCCGAAGTTCTTTACGGAGAATCTTTCCAGACTGATAAACATATCGTTAGTCGCCTTCTCCAAATAAGCCAACCTTCCAATCGGATAAACTTACGGGGTTCTTAGGTATAGCATCCACAAACTTCACACCACCTCGTAACCACTTGTAGTTGACGACTCTCGACTCTAACCATTTGGCAATTTCCTGTTCCGTCTGCTTCACGTCGGGATCGGGCACAACGTAAGCGCGTGGCACCTCTTCTCCATTGATTGTAACGCCAACGACGCCGACGTCACGAACACCTTTATTATCCAAAAGTACGTCTTCGAGCTCAGCGGGCGCTACTTGATTACCCTTCACCTTAATGAGTTCCTTGATGCGGTCGACGATGTGTATTAGTCCTCCCGGCTCGTACTTCTCTATGTACGCGATGTCTCCAGTTTTAAACCAACGGGTGCCATCCGGATCGACATGAATAGAAGTTGCTGTAGCTTCGGGTTTGTTCCAGTAGCTCTTTAGTAGGCCGGGCCCGGTAACCCATATCTCGCCGGCTTCGTTCGCTTTCGTGATCTCTTCCGAGCCGTCGACCTTCATGAAGCGCGCTTTGCAATTCGGCATCAGTTCACCCACAGCCGCTGATTTGAACCTTATTCTGGGGTCCCAAACGGTGCATCCACACGTTAACTCCGTCATACCCCAGCCCTGGCGTAAATTCAAGCCGCCTGGTGGCCACAGCTTGGCGACTTCGTCGGTGACTTCGATACCCAGCGGCGCAGCGCCGCTGCCAATGGCCTCGATGCTGCTAAGATCATACTTGCGGCTGAGAGGGCTTTTAGCGAGCGCAACCACAATGGGAGGCACGGCGGTGAGTACGTCGATGCGGTACTTCTCAATGTATTGCAGCATCTTCTCAAAGTTGAATGAGGACATGATGTAGACTGGAACTCCTTCCTTCGGAAAGTTGCTGATAAAGAATGTCTGACCGTAGGCATGGTACATTGGTAGAAAGCCTAGCCGGCGGGCTCGCTGTTTCTTTTCTTTATAATCAGGATCTAACCGATCGACGTAATTAATACAAAGGCCATTTGCCACGTAGGAGTAATGTGTAATCTCGACGCCTTTCGGTACGCCCGTCGTCCCCGAGCTGTAATTGAGAGCGCATACTGTCGTTTTTGCATCTGCAGGCTCAATCCAGTCGAACTTGGCCGCTTCGGCCTCAGAGGCGAGGAGAGATGTCCAATGTTGGCTTCCAAGCCGTGGCCTGCCGATTTCTGCGTCAAGAGCCGTCGCATCGAAGCTATAGATCCGGCCCTTTGGTAGACCCGCCTGAGCGGCAGCTTCGACTGCAGTCTCCATGCTTGCATCACCAGCTATTAGGAACGAGGCGCCACTGTCCTTTAACTGATAAGCAAGTTCCCTGGCAACGAAGCTAGGGTTAGCACCTGTAAAGACCCCACCCGCCATCAGAATGCCCATGAAGACGACTGGCGTGAAAAGTGAGTTGCCTGAGAAGAGGAGAACGCGATCACCAGGTTTGAGGCCTGCTCGCGTCAAGCCTATTGCGAACCGTTTTGACCACAGACGAAAGCCAGATTTGGTGATAAAGTGAGTCTCTGGACGCTCGGGGTCGATGAATTGAGGGGTGTCTGGAAGAGGTCCGAATGAGGATTCAAACACCCATTTTTGCAAGGAGCAGCTTGGAATAGGAACTGTCCATCTTGACGAGATCACCATGGCGTCTGTCGAGCTCCCGATAGTGCTAGAAATAAATGCACAGGTATCTAGAAGAGACCGATAGTCTAGTTAAACTACGTCTCCGCGATCAATATTGAACAGATTCTCAGTTAGAACATAGGAAACGGAATAGAGGTTGCCGTCGTTATTATTAAGCTTTAAACTTTCTAATAGCTTGTGTTATAATGTTGTGATGTTGTAATGAATGTCGCAGAGCTATATCAATACAGAAGGCCGCTAGGAGACACAATTAAAGAGCTAAAAGCAATGTACTAGCTACAGACTTAAAAAAGGTGACGTGGGAACAAGCTATGGACAAGAGACTTCATACCGACAAAAGTCATGGATGGATCAATGCGGAGCCCATCTCGGTAGCTCGGGCGCGACGCGAACTCGCCCGCTCATGCTGTAGTCCGCAGCCAAGAAGAGCCAATTCCCCTTCGCTATAGGAGCTCTCCCATTGGCTCTGGAGTTCAAACAAGCAAGTGGCTTTTGACGGACGAGCCACGAAATTTCCTTTCGTGGAGCTATCCCCGCATATCATATCTAGACTGCAACATAGGAATCTGCGGAGAGGGCGGCATAGTCGTAGCCCGAAGCCGAGGCTTTATCCGTTTTCGAAACAAAAAAGCAACATGGCGTTCAGATACTTAGTCGAAAGAGACCCCTGGCCGAGCTCGGACCTACAGTGTCGCCCGTCACAATTGGTTGTGACCGAGATGCTCACTCTATCAACTAACCGGATTGTTGGTGGGAGCATTCTGTGCCAAGGTCACGCCGCCTGAGGTGTATTTAACGTACGGTGATGTCGGGGGAACGTCCCTTGCGAACGGCCTGTACAACCCCACGTAGGCGGTAACAGACCCAGACGGCATCGCCCGTAATGGATTATATAGTTCGTAGGACGAACCGAATCATCGGACCGGGTCACCAGGATAGTCAATTTATGAATACGAAAATGTTTGTTCAATATTAAACAGCTGAAGGGGGTTGTCGTTACCGTATTACACTAATCGTGAAATCTTCGGGACGTCCCATGGCTGCATGAATAGCATAAATTACATAATCTCGGCTGCGTAAGTTGTACCTGCCTAAGGAGGCCCACATACCAACCTCAACCTCATAGGTGGGCTATTAGGTTAGGGTTACCGTAACATTAAAGCAAATCGGCAGCTACAACATGATGCAAGCACTTAGAAGTTGTGACCACCTACATGCCCTAAAGCATCCTCCAAGTTGTACAACCCATCAAGTTTAATAGTATCCTATTTTAGCGGCACGTTTCTCATTTTTATGGGCCAATGGGTTCGGTAAAATACCTCGCTACAAGTTCGCTTCAACTCTTTGTCATTTGAACATTGCCGTCTCGCTTGCCGTCACAAATGCTCGGCTAACAGCTTTGTTATTAGTTTCTGTGCGCCGTGCCGTTACGTATAATCGCTAGATGTTTCGTTTACAGCGAGCTCACCGTTACCTTTATTGTTTCGTGACGCACAGTCCACGTAGACATTATAAGTACAGTAAGCGATCCTCAACACCACAGTGATCCTCACCATTACTGTAGCTTGAGACTCCGATCCATTTATTTGATGAAACATTGAAAGTTCAGTTAGAGAGTATGATCCACCAGATATTTGAATACATATAATTAGGTGCCCAATGTTTCATATAAGGCAAATATACTAGTAGAAACTATCGCAAATAGCATATCCGAATTGCACAAACTAGGTAGTGGTATTCATCTGAGTCAGCAAGTGTAAGTATAATAATGTGGGTTTCTCAGACAATTAGAACTAGCGATCGTCGCTTCAGTTAAAATGATATGGGCTGATCCATTAGGTTTTACACTCAAAATCTAGAAGGAAAAAAAGCCGACAGACTCTTTCTTTCTATTATTCTGGACTATCTCTTTTACAAATTCTCCCGAATGTTCATACGAATTCCATGTTAGTACGTACCTACATGTAGGTAGGTGCCTCCTGATGGCTAGAGGATCTCGGTGCCCACTTTTTCATTTACATACATCCGACTTCACGGCCTACCTAGACAACTCTAATTATAAATAGTATCATAGTATTTTATCTGTAACATTTTTTTATTTAGGTTCTATCGCCAACGTAAATACAAGATAGTGACTAATACTGTCTAGTTGGGTCGAGAACCAGTTCATACCAAACACCAACAGTTTCAACAAAAGAGCTGTAATAGACCTCTTATCTCACCCTCATGCATTAGAAGTTTCTTCGACTAGAAGGATTAGATAATTTATTCCGGAAACTTCGTTTATATATCCTCGACTCCTCGAGGTCTTTCCTTCGTGTGGTTCGAGACATAACAATTCCCGTTAGGCGCGCTTTCCAATTCGAGAGTATCTGTAGGGACTGAACTATCAGAGTTTCGACCCATGAAGGTCCAACGTGTTGGAGGTTAGAGCTTGGGGAATCATATCTATGTGTGCATAGGCAAATAATTGGTGTCCATATGTTTAGTGCGATCTCTAACAGATAGAATTGGGCATCCACGCAACAAATGGCCATCGTCATTTCCCCTTTCCCAAGTCCCCAGAATGACAGATCGTATAGGCAAGCACGCTTTGTGTTTAGGTTTCGCAGTCCGAATCTAACTCGGGTCAAACTTTCTAAGGAACGAGGAAGCCACGCCTGAAATATATGCTCATACAAGGCAAATTTTTGAAGGCATCTGCCATGAATTTTCTTTTTCTATCTACATACATGTAGATACAAGCCATCGCAGTTCTACTAGCCATTAGTTCTAAACGTGAGGCTTGACACAAGACAATTCCACGTCATCAATAACTTATACTATCTTATCTGAAGTCCATTAGTAGCCATCATGGATCCGGATTCTAAGTCGGATTTCAAGAGTTGTAAACTCGCTGGTGCAAAGTCTCTGATCAAGGAAGAATCGCATCTCTGGTTCGGAACCGAACCTATCTCCCCTAGAGATCATCAGCTCATCTCTTGCGATGACACAGCCTTTGCTGCCTTTGGCAAGTCTAGCTACCTCTCCAGCGTTGTATGATATTACCATGGGCTTATCCTACTGTAGATACATCCCTGGCTGACATCTTCCATAGTATCATCTGAAGCACGGCGAAGGTGAGATGATACAAGTGAGTATATGTTTCATCCACCAAAAGGAACCATCTCTAACAATCTTCTAGAACACCCGTTGGACATGCGAGAACGACATTGCCTGCAAGAAAATGGTTGCGCAGGCTGGAGGAGGAATTCGGGGTTTCCCACATCTCATTCAGCCTCCGCCCGTTAATTGGCTGCATATGAAGGGTAACTATCTCCTACTTACGTTTTTCGTTTGATATACCACAGCTCACTTCCCAAAAGTCAACGTCTCTCTTACAGTTTCCGCTGCACGCTCATCCGAGCTCAACGTCTCCTGGGGTATCCTCAGCACTCGCCCAACCAGAACTCGTATTTTTGAAGGGCCAAGTGAGCTATGCCCCATACACCCACTTGATGTTATGATCATGTACGACTGCACACCTAGCACAGAGAACTTCATTCAACAACCATTAATTGCCTCTCGCAAGTGGGATATTCTCTTAATGAAGATGTGTGAGGACTATGACTGTAAGTTAAGACTCAAGTCACCCCTTCTCATTCTTTTACTAAACTACAATATAGATCCCTGGGTTGTTCTTTCGATGGTAGACTCTGGATCCTACAGCGAGGTGGAGCATGAGCATCGCGAATGCTATAGCATTTGAGTGAACGGGACAGGTTCAACTCACCGACCATTTCATCTCTGCATCTTGACGTCTACAACACAGGCTTTTACACATTTCTAAGCTAGTTACGATGTGCTATCTCGAGTATTTCGGCGGCAAGGCGAAAAAATTCAAAATGATCAACATGGATCTTCCTAGATTTGATGGTTGGAGGGTCTTTTAGCTACCAAGATAGACATATATTGCTATTACATATCAAGCCAAGCTCTCACAAAATTACATCTAAGCGCTGGCCTCTGCTCTAACTGAATATTTACAAATTGTATCAACACCGTTCGTGATAATCTCGTTCACTTATTCGTTCAGTATAGGACTTTGCCTCCGGCACCAGTGACGGGCATGCCACCAGGGAGTTCTTTGAGCCCTAAAATATGAATGTTAGAGCAGCTATTCAGCGAGGGGGACATGACACTGATAATGATATCACTTACAACCGTCGATGTCCTCGTTGACAGTGACCTGCTTACTGCATTGATTGCCCTGGGAGATGGACTGCGTGCCTGTTTGATTTTAAAGTTAACATTTGTCAATAGTTCCTTTAATGGCAGCAGGATACTCTTTTCGTGATAAATGTTGAATTCATCTTAGGGGTATAAAAATTACAAATTGAAAAAGGGGAAAAGGGGGCAACTTACGGAGTTGAGGGCAGTTTATGTTGCAGTTGGTATCCATCGCCGTCTGGAGAGCGTTGCCCTTCCAGCCGAACATGTAGTCACCGTGATTTCCGTATCCGGTCGGGTCACCGTATGACCAGACGAAGGGCTGGCTGCCGTCCGTCGGCCAGTCGTTGGGGTTGTTGAAGGGGCGCGTATCCCAGATGACTTCGTAGAATAACTGCGGGATCTGGAGGGGCATCTAATGTTAACTTGGTGGTCGAGAGGTATGTAAAAAAAAAATAAACTCTTACCTTTACTGGGTGCGTCGACGGACACGCGCCGCCGCTCTCGAAGGTACCGCTGGCCGGGTACGCTACGTGGCTGGAGTGGTCGGGCGAGTCGAGGTTCTTGCCGTCCCAGCAGCTATTCCATTGGTTAGAATCATCATTATAGTTGTCGATATAGAGGCACTGAGATAGCTTACGTAGGGAATCTGATGTTAGCCATAATACCAGCCTTGCACGGCTTCTTTGGCATGTCCATCGTCTCACCAGTTCGAGTGGTGATGGTCTCCAGGCAAGTGTAAGTGAGTTGGCGGAATTTGCTTGCCTCCGCCTGAGTTCGGTACGCGGGGTTTCCAACGATCATGCGGAAGCCCTGAATAATATCGCTGTCAGTTTCCCCGGTTTATCCTCCATGCACGCAAAAAGGGGGGACGACTTACAGGCTTGAAGGCAGTAACCTTGCCGCCATTGTAGCTGGGTGTGTAATAGACGGTCATACCACCCTTCGAGCCCTCGAATCCAGCATTGGCCATCTGTTGTACGCGCTTGAAAGTGCCGTTGCGCGCACGGAAATACAGGACGGCGGTCCAGTAATTGGACAAGTCTTCAGCAAACGTACACGTTGTGCAGGTGGCTTCGCTAGGAATGTCCATTCGCGGGTAATCCATCGAAGCGTTGAAGGCGTTACCACCGATGATCTGGTGGACGTGCGGCGAGCCTGTCACACCGGGGAACACCAGAGGGTCTAGACGCTCGACGACGAGCTGGGAGCACGAGAAGCGAAGCAGCGCGTGAACACTAGGCGCGAAGAGCGCTGCCGCAGCGACGGAGTTTAAGGTTAGCTGCATCCTGAGAGACGAGGACGGACGTGGTAGTGTGGCACGGCGATGGAGGTTCCTCTGGCTCGCTTCCACGATGCGCGGACTTGTCGCATATTTAAACCCGTACCCCTTGGGGTGAAGAAGTCTTCCGCCCAGGCTCCCCCAGACTTTCTCTTCATTACCTTTGCATGTGGCTGCCGTCCCATCGAGACCAACGTCGTATAGATGATCAGCGGTTAATATGGATATAGCCGAGATCACCCCTGATCCTGGTCTCCCGTGGCTAACAACGAGCCGCGAATCGTTCGCGACAAGGATTTTTCTATATTAGGCGTGGACAAGGGTAACTGTCACGTTGTTCCTTACATAGTGTCGGCATATTACAAGCATTGCCGTTGCCTTAAAGCGGTTACCGTCTAGCCGTGGCAAGTCGAGAAAACGTGGGAGTTAAGCGATGGCAACACCACGACGCGACGACGATGTCAGAATCGCCTTCGCATTTTCATACAAATTACTACTGGAGATAATCTGCTTCTAGACCAAACTCTCCTAGCGATTATCATAGTAATAATGACACCTAGGCGAGGCTTAAACCAACAAAAAATCTACAGAAGAAAGCCTATAAGGCTCAAATAATCTTGGCGAAGAGGTTATGTTGGACATGTTCGGATCCCAGATCAATAGTCAGGTGATAATAGGATGTATATGCATCTGATTTTGGCGATATAGCGTTCGTTATATAGCCCATGACCCCGGATCGAGTAGCATCGGCAGTGAAAATAGAAGCTTATATAACCTGGTTAGGTGGTAGGCATCCCGTTCTGTTTCTCCGGATAAAATGCACGCCTGGCCCTTGCTCGGCTCTAGCGATCCGGATCGTTCCAGGATATGAATTCCAAATCTGATAAGGAAAACATACTATCATTTCGCAGAGCTGCACATAGATCTAAGGTATACGTGCCATCATGTATGAGTTATCGGCCCGTTCGCTTGCTCGGATTCTGCTAATAGGTTAGACATGAATCTTGAAACATCTTGAAGATCGAGATATATTTCTGAGTGTTCATATCGAAGGGACAATTCCCGTAGATCGTTATGCCTATAAGAGTTAATATACGAAGCAGAGAAGGCATCATTCGATTCCGCTTGGTCATCTACGCTGTATTAGGCATGATAGGAAGCCAAGAAAATCAAGATTGCCGACGTTTCACCTTATTGCCCGTCTAGATATAAGGATAGCAAGACCCCCGGAGAATCTGCTATGGGCCATATTGAAAAATCTCTACAGTATGTGTCCAGTTAAAGAGAATATTCAACCCTTGTGCTACATGAATAGGGCTGCTTTAGGCCGCCTGTAACCGAACTGCCACCACTGGTAGCCAACAGTCCCCCATATGAACACCTTTCTTCTTAATATGTGGATGATTTTACTCATATTAATCGAAATAATTCGTGAAAATTAGTTAAATCCTATCCCACAAACTGACAGTAGCAATCCGAGACTTTATCGTGAAGGGACATATATGGGCAATAAAGGGAATCGAAGGAAATATTTTCCTTTTGTGCTGTCGTTCACGAAATCAAATGCATACTCCTTATACTGGATAGAGTGTCTGAAAGGCATCTTATATGTTCAATATACCTTTTCATGACATTGCACCAGCTATTTAACTAGTGAAATACTCACTACACACAGCCTTTTGATATTCATTACAATTTCATCGACTCTAGGTAGGCAACGCAAATTATAGGATGCCAATTTAGTTAGCCCTCGTCTCACACGGCGTGCATTTTTGAAGAAGCCAAGCCTGTGCGCTGTCAAACGCCGAATATAAGGTTGCGCGTCTATATGGCCATATCTAAACATCTAGATATCCTAGCCATGCTCAGTAATATTAGACATCATTCCTAAAGGGAATAAATATTTATTTCTTGGCAAAGGCAGCTTTCAGCTCATTGACACAATCGTCAACAAATTCTTTTGACGTCGGATTGACCCCGTCCCAATGGCCA
The DNA here is from genome assembly GCA_002120305.1 of Hypoxylon sp. CO27-5. Classification (NCBI taxonomy): domain Eukaryota; kingdom Fungi; phylum Ascomycota; class Sordariomycetes; order Xylariales; family Hypoxylaceae; genus Hypoxylon; species Hypoxylon sp. CO27-5. The sequence continues at coordinate 47,596 of KZ112507.1, read as the reverse complement.
AATGGATGACCTTGTCCCTTATAGATCTTGAGCTTGCTAGGAGTCCCTGCTGCCGTCAATTTCTCATGGTAAGCAGCCCCTTCCGAGACAAGCGGATCGATCTCGGCACAGCGGATGACAGCCGGCGCCAGATTTGCATGCGACTCCGCCAAAATCGGCGAAGCTCGGAAGTCATTCGCCCTCTCCATGCGGCCTTCATCCGTCCCAAGCCACAGGTTGTAGAACCAGATGAGGCGATTAAGAGGCAGCATGGGCGCAAACTCGAAGTCAATGTAACTTTTATATGGTGTCTTCGCAGGGTCACACGAACCCTCCTTTGGGATGAACCTCGCGTCGACCACCGGCACGATAAGTAGCTGCACGACAAGACGTGGCAAACTTGGATCATCTCGAGCCAACAATGCAAGAACCGCTGCGATACATGCCCCAGCGGATAGTCCACTGACTCCTACGCGCGTAGAGTCTATTTTCAGATTATCCGCGTTTTTGAATATCCATTTCAGCGCCTCCCAACTATCGGTGGTAGGAATTGGATGCGGATATTCCGGAGCAAGTCGATAGGCAACATTGACTATAATGCAGCCAACTCTCTGGCAGAGCTTTCGGCAAAGAGATTCATCCGATTCTAAGCCTCCAATGACGAAGCCACCTCCATGAAAGTTCACAAGCGCTGGAAGTAAGCCATCCTGTTCAAGGCCGCTGCTGGCGATCGCGTCTGATGTAGGAACATACACCTGTACATCTATTTCGCCAGGAGGGTTTGAAATAGGGACTTTGTAGATCTTGTTACTGGCTACATCTGGTGAATCTCCACTGACCTTGGCAGTCGGAAAGGTGTACTTCTCTCGATCCTTGTTGTAAACCTCATACGGAACCTGGTCTGCTCGAAGTTGAGGCGCTACGGATTCGCTTATAAGTAAATAGAACCGAGGAAAATATATTTCGACAAAATACCTTGGTAACGATTGTAGATCTCGGCAAACACAGGATCGAGTTTGTCGAGGACCGATGGATGTATCGGATTTACGATAGATGAAACCTTGTTGGAACCCATGGCTCGTGGGATATGCAAGTTTTTATTGAAAATGTCAACGTTGCGCAGGTAATATTTACATTACTTAAATCAGTTGTATAGCAGATTGGGACGTATATAGGTATAATTCTTGGAGTAGATCGAGGTAGTACCATAAGCTAGACGAATGGGGAGGTAATTATTAAGTTTTCTCTTAGAGTTTTCGTCCCACCCATCTGGGTAGGAAAAGGAGGTCGTGAAGTCACACCTGGGTTTGGTCAAGTCGTAGTAGCACACGTATTTTGGTTCCCCAATATCGTCCGTTCCTGATTTCTCGCGTGACCTCCACAAGCGCTTACAGTATAATCGTGGGGGTCAGGGTAGTAGCCCGACGCGGGCAGGCAGGCAGGAGCGCAGATAACAAAGACACAATCCTTTATACTTCTACCGAGACCGCAATTAGACTATCGGGTGGACATAACTATCGGCTTGTCCGAGGACGGAATTCCCGTAGAACTCCGCGTGGGGAAGATGGACTAGTATCGTCTCGTGGAGAATTCACCCTAGGTAATTAGTCACCTGATATACTATAGGCCATGTTGGGGAAGAGGAGATCGTGGAGAGAACCAATCAAACGGATCTCGATTCCTAAGTTCGATATCAGGTACCGAGAATCCCTGAAGGAATTTACAAGGGAACACTAGAATCCAAAGTTGTCCGATGTAGGTCAAGTCTACAAGTGCTTTGCCGCATTCCAGCATGAAAGCCAAGTTGCTCTCCAACAGGTAGTCAAGTTTTTATACTCAAAGACAATATTTACCAAATACGCCATACACCAATGACCCCCCTGACGACCTGACAAATTTTAACAAACTAATGCTTGGTCGTTTATTATATTCTGTCTTAGGAATATGCTTTGATCTTATAGGCCTGCCTAGAGCTAACTTCCTCAATATACAATTTTGGGACTCTCTCATGTAAACATATTGGATGGATTGACCAAAGCACCGGGATTTCAGACGCCATATCAGTGAAAGACTATGAATACAGCATTACCTGCCAATTATGCTTTCCCGGGAAATGGGTAACTTGAACTCCTTAGACTAGAGAATATCGTCCTGATTCTCTAGGTTATGTCACTTCTGAGAAAGCTACTTACTTACTATTCGAAACTGCGGTGATGAAAGTCGGGACTGTGGTGGTTGACCTTAGGGACGGGGTTAACTTGCTCGTGCACACCTCGTCCCAAGATAGGTGATAAAAAGCTTAGAGTGTTGTTTCGAGGTGCCATTTGTCAAAATTTGAGCTTCTTGGGCTCTTTCTGATGAACAGTCTTGGTCTCTTGTCTCGACTCGTGTGTTGCAGCTTGAGGTGCTTGACCCTTGATGTTTTCGACAATCTTACTGTCAAAGGCGCCAGCTGAAGCCGTTTAGGATCCGGGAGCATGGTGTTAATCCAAACTAGAGAAAGCCGTCGACATAGAAGCGGCTCAGCGTTGGAGAACCTTGGTGGTAATGTTTAGAGTCTGGAATGGAATATCGGGTTGTGAGATCCAAGCATATCGTCATTATCAAGAAATCGAGGGCTTAATATGGCGAAACGCATATTTCGTGGTGGACAGCTGCCGGATGCAATTATTATTGCATTCAGATTACTATTCCCAACGCCATTAGCTTTAAAGTGCTGGATATATCGCTTGCTTGATGAATTCTAGCTCTACTGAATTCTTTCTAAAGTGCCTATTTCGTCTCCGAAGTGTTACAACCGACATATTGGTCCGTTTCAAGGGGAGTTCCATGTTAATGATAGTCCGTAGCAGTGTTTGCTAGAGACTGTTCAACATGGTTTGCTATTTGATAGCATGTGGTACGACGAGGACGTTTATGATACGTGGAACTTGCTTGATGACCCCTTCATTGGTTGCACGTAGCCCTCATAGTCGAATTCACGGCTCGAATTCAAGTGGAAATGCGTATTATGAGGGCTCTGAAGGGGTACACGAGTTGACAAGCTTGAGAGGTAAGCAGATATATCAATTGATGGCTTTTGAGAGGTACTCATCGGGACATTTTGTCACTACCTACCTACCAATAATTCATGACAATTGGTCCGATAGAGTGTGGGTTGAATGACACGAAGTAGTTACAGTCGACAGGCCTTGGTAGTTTGTTCAGACACCGACCTGGGATTGATCCTCAACTTAACCTAATCAATTGGTTTATAGGCCCGAGACTTCTAAATGTCACAGCGTGGGTATGATAAACCCCGAGTCAAATTTTACTCAGTCAGTATAGACCAATTCCCGATTTCAAAAAATAGTATTAGGGGAGATCTTCGGCAAGAGTTGCATCATTCTAATGCTTTCATGCTCGGCTATGTTGTAGAGCGGCTGATGAAGGTTGTCGTAATGCTTAGCTAGCACTTGGTCACCGACAAACGCGTGCAACGAAACAATAGGCAAATGTCCCTTTCGCATGTAGGCAAGGTAATTCCTCGTAGAAGCTGAATTTAAACGTTGGCTCTAATTTACGTCCGAAATGACCGCTAAAAGCTGTGTCTCCTTCAAGCAAAAACGGATTCTCTTTGTAGCGAGGCGTGTTCATTGAGCTTGGATAAAGGTTGTGGAGGTTGTAGACGCTAGTCAACTCATAAGCTCCGATGAAAGGAGATGGGCTGATGAAGCAAAGGCGAGTGTTCAACCATGCCCGTGTATCTAAGCGGGGGAATGGTGATCAGGTTTTGCGCACGACGGGGATAATTCCAATAGGGTCGGTGGGCAACATAGATCTCTCTAAGCCTATGATTCAGTGCTCGTGATGGCCCGATGGAAGGAATTCAGAGGGCTAGCTTTGCGAACGCTTTGGAATTGGTTGTACCATTGGAGTCCACGCTGGCTTTCCTCTAGTTGGCGATCATTGGTTTGATCAAACGAGGAGTGTCCCTTGCGGCATTTGTGCTGGCTCCGTTTTCCCATAATTCGGTGTCCGAGTGAAGACCTAGGTATCCATGGAGTATTGTCACAAAAGTCGGCACTAGGCAGAAGTGACGCCATTCAAAAAACACTCGGCACGTCAAACCTGGAACTTGCGAGTAATGTATTCGTAATGCGTTATGAAAATGCTGGATCGCCGGATCGCGGGCTGCTAGACTTGGCAAACCAGTCGGTCTCTTTCTTCCGCGCAATGCGTAAATACCTAAACGAAAGGTGCCCACGGTATCCGATCACCAGCTCCATTACTTGGTTCGGTTTATTTACCGCATGACGGGAGGACAAACGGTGTCAGCTAGTGATACTTTTCTGTATCACTCTGGTAGGGGGGGCTGAGTTATGTACCTGACGCATTCCTTCTAGTGTATTCGAATCAAGGGATAATGCCCTGGTGTTGTCTAGAATGCCAGCCACGGAGATGTTCTACCTTCAATCTAATAGGTTATACACTGGCTGTAGTATTCACTAGGCGCTGCAAGTATCAGGATCGATTTTTTTTTTTTTTTTTTGGTTTCTTTTTCTTCTCTCTTTTTGAAACTGGATGATTGAAGGATGGCGATAATAGAAAATGGGAGAAAAAAAAGTGTCTAGACGCAAACGGAAAGGTTTCATCGAAATTTGACGGAATGATAAATACATGCATCTACGTACCAAGCTGCGCAACTGCCTGTCGGGATATACATGCATGTACATAGGTAGGTACGATGTTACTGAATAATAGACGCTGACTGACCCCCTTTTATTTTTTTTAAAGTCTGATCCGTTGTTGGCTAGGCTATTTCAAAAAACACGTGACTAGGAAGGGGTGGTGCGTGCACCTCCAAGTTTGGATTCTTCGCGACGAGCTGGATGTTGAGCCATGAGAGAGCCAGCAGCCCTGGAGGCCGTTTTAAAAAAGATTGTACAGTTTAAGCTGCCCCAAAAACTTATTACTACCAACGAGCACAATGGCTGCCCCCGTAATTCATAATTTGACCCTGCCATCATCGCACCCTCATCTCTGTTTTCCCATTCCCATCCCATGATAATTTATTGAAATCCAAACCATCACCACCAATATCACCGTCGACACTGTTTTTTTTCTCCCGGGTATAGGTGCGAGACAGTATCACCAAATCACCGCACCACCGCATCACCGCCTCACCAGCAAAGCGACGCACCGCCCGGGGCTCCTATCGCCGAAAGGGCAAATTGGCACGACGCCTCCTAGGACAAGAAACGCTTTGGGGGTCGGATCTCGGTGGATCACTTCACACTTTGCCAGGTTGATGACCTGACCCAACCTAAACTAAATACAAAGTGCACCATCCCACCACCAAAGGTTTTTTTACCCCCAGAAAGATCTCACAATCTCACACTCCTTCCACCTTTCCACATCTTTCTATTTGCCTCACCACCAACAACCTCATCATCACCACCACCTCCGATAAACCATCACGCATCCACGCCATGCCTACCCCAAGCAAGACGTCCGCCTCCAGCAAGGAGAAGGACCGGCGAAAATCCTCTGGAAAGAATTCGGCTCTCATCACCTTGCGCGTCCCATCCATCAAACTCCGAAAACTCCTCGACCCGTCATCCATCAAAGAAGAATCACCCGTGAAGGAGTCTCCTGCTTCCACTGCGCTTCCCAACGAGTCAGTTCCTGCCGCGTCGAATGGCGACAATGCCTCCGCGTCGAGCCCTGGTACACCCGCTGCGGCAGGAACGCCGTCGCAGGTACCCATGGGGCCACCGACTGAGGCACCGAAGAAAAAGGGTGTCAAGAGGAGCGCTGCTACTGCGAATGGATCCGACCCGACGGCCAAGATTAGAGGCAAGCCCGGCCCCAAGAAGAAGCCTAGACTGTAAGTACAACACATTCTGTCGCTACCACCGATCGCTTTCCTTCAAAGTCAAGCAATGTTATGTTCATTGACTAATTATGTCTATCAGAGAGGACGGTACCATTGACCCCAACGGCCGAGCTAACGGAGGCACCTATCACAAGCTTGGACCCAAGGCAAATCAAGGTGCTATCAATGCTGGTCTTCGCGCACTCGACCGATCGGGCACGCCCTGTCGGAAGTGGAACAAAGGAGGCTTTAGGGTCAAGAGCTTTACTGGTGTGGTCTGGGAGATTCCTCGCTGGACCGCGCCGCCCAAGCCTAAGCCCCAGACCACAACAGAGGAGCCTGCTGTCTCTACCGAGAGCAGTAACAAGGAGAATAAGGACGGCAGTCAGATGAAAAGCGAAAACAGCACTAGCCATGCCGATGGCGAGCAACGAAGCATTCCACCTAGTATCAACGCTAGCTCGCCGGCTCCCACACCTATTGTTGCCGCTTCTTAAGCGATGTTTTACCAAGATTCTATTCTTACGATCGTAGTAACGATCTATTGTGTTGATACGGGGTTTACGGAATTAGGTCGAGGAAAAAAAAAGCACGGCGTTGAGGGCTGTCTTTACGATGCGAGCCGGGAGTCGAGCACGTGTCACTAATTACCGACAGGCCGTGGGGTATTTGCCCGGGTCACGACACATTCGGTCTAGATGGCAACTTGGAAGTTGCTTGGTCATTTGGCGTCAAGGGAAAGGAGGAGCGGATTGTACATTATAATTGCATGCCGGCGTTGGGGCCAAAACACTTAGGGTCGATCGGAATCGATCATGAAACGAATACATACGCGTTAATTCATTGCCTAGGGGGTTGGTCATGGTTTCTACGGACTCTTATGTCTTGTGTGTTATTGCTTGGTCTTCTTAGGGAAGATGTGGTTTATGCTTGACTAGCCAGCCTACGGATGTCTTCACATTGCCGAAGAGCTTTGAAGAGACAGTTAGACTCGACTCGGTAGGGTCGTAATTCATGCAAATGATATAAATATATGTCAGACACTCAAGCCGTTCCATTGAAACTATGTTGAGCATGATTTTACTGTGGCATATGGATATGCTCCAAGATTCTACATCCGGCTATATTTCTATCAGTGAACGTTCAATAATCATCAGTGAAATGACTGCTAAATTGAAACCCCATTCAGTGTCCAGGCAGGGCTATCCCAAAACTCTACCCACTTTCATGCGGAAATTATGAGACGAAAAGAAGTATGTCCCAACTTTTCCTACATAGATCTGTGTTCATTTGCTATGGAATGAATATGAATGTCACTGTCACAGATGTAATATCGGCCCATGGATGCAATTGTTGAAAGATGCAATGCAAGGAAATGTTTGCATCATGCACTCGATACACGTAGTTAGAGTAGGTATTCATTAATAGTAAACCCATGTGCTATATACTATGTACCTAGTATTCAAATTACCTCCTCATGTATACAGATATCAAGTCCATATGAGGCGGTTAAGGACATGTACGACGCAGCATTACATGAACTTGATGTAGACGACATTGGGAATGGATGTGTTGGTTAGAAGAGCGTCGAAAGCGTGTAAGTCTGGGTACCTAGGTACATAACGGATGGATCTTTGTCGCATACCGTATACGGTATGTACGTACATATAATTACCATCTGAGAAGGAACTTTAGAGTGACTCCCAATTTTAGCACGACGACTATTACGAAATTGGTAGTCATGTTGTAACAATTAGGTGTCCACACTCATATCGATTAACAGTGATCCATCGATAAATGCAAGTACCTCCACTAGGAACAATAAGTACGTAGGTACAATCTGTTATCTGGCTGCACGCACAGTCTGGGAAGCATCGGGTCAAGTCGAGCAGCAACTTCCGCGACCTCGTGATCCATACGTACCAACTCTGTACCTTTGACCTTTCTCCGCAACCACCTATCATCACTCGACATACAACTCGACATCATTGCTGCCCATTCAATACATAAACAGGTTTGTATTTATCAGCGAAGCTTCTCCGACGACCGCTCTATTGAAGTGCTAAATGCTGGACATGACGTATACCCCAGTTACCCTATAGGACGTTACTTCCACGACTAGACCGGCTCATCTCTTCGATAGACGGCATTGTTCGCAAACCTTATCTACCTTCATACAAGGCTATTGTGCCGCTTTTAAGACGATATTCGTTAGTACTACGTCTTTCCCGCTTGCCCTGCATCACTTGGTTGGTGCATCTTAGGCAATAGAGGGTACTCGCCAAGCTCCTGGTCTTCCTTCGTCCTGCTGTGATCCAGCTCGAACGTAGGTCGACCATGGCTAATCCCTTCAATCATGGTTCATCTGGCTTCAATCCAGATGTGTCCCATTCCAGCTTCCTCCCGCGGTATAGGAATTCCGCATACTCATCCGTCGTGCCTGGATCTAACGCAGGCTTTACACCCTCGTCGCATCCGCCGCTCCATCGCCTCTCGTACCTTCTCAACCCACCATACGATTCGGCGTCCGATCTTTATGCAGCAAACCCATCTTCGCAGAGACACAACCACAACATCGACACAGATATGAATAATAATGGTTCGGACGGAGGAGCTCCGACATTACCTCGTGCCCCGCAACTACCGTCGTTTTCAAGAGCCTTCGAGATGTTTATGCCAAATGAAGCTGCGGAAAATGTGTGGACAAACGTGTATAAGAAAAACGGGTTCTTCACACCATCCTACTTGAGAGGTTCGAATTATATGCAGAGGCTCGAGGAGGCACATAAGGCGAAGCAGGCGCAGAAAGAGACACAGCAGCAATCGGGAAATGGTTTGCCAGCAGGTGTTACAACAACGGGTTCCCTAGCGAACAAGACACCAGCATCCCATCTAGGAATGACATATGATTTAATCGAGCGGGCGCCAGCTGTTGAAGACGACCATTCTGTACCTCCTTTACCTACAAGGTGGAACAAGGACGACAAGCATGGTGCACTGGAAGTCTCGGCCGATGGCCAGGAAGTCAAATATGCCGCGACCCGAAATTCGAGGGAGCAAGACCACGAAACCTGTGCGATCCGAGCAGACCACCCAATGCCGTGGCAAGCCGGTATATACTATTTCGAGGTTACTCTTTTATCAAGGAGGCGTGATGAGTATGTGCAGGCAGACATTATTTGCTATTCAAACCAATCTAACTGGGGAAAATATAGGACTACTGTGTGTATTGGTTTCTCGGCCAAGAATGTTCACTTATCGCGACCACCAGGTTGGGAGCCTGAGTCGTGGGGCTACCACGGCGACGACGGTGACATCTATTCCGGGCAGAACGTCGGTAAAGCTTACGATGGTTCAAGTTTTGGGCCGCAGGACACTATTGGATGTGGAATCAATTTCCGAACTCGTGAAGCATTTTTTACAAAAAATGGCCAGGATTATAGTAAGTACATTTGATAAATGGCAACGCGCCAGCTGTTCACGTGCCCGGACTCGGATCTAACCATGGGTCAAGAAACCGCGTTCCGAGATATAAAAGGAGACCTTTATCCTACCGTTGGCATGAAGAAACCAGGAGAACACATCCGTGTCAACTTCGGCCAGACCAGGTTCATTTTCGATATCGACAGCATGGTGAAGGTAAGTTGTCGCAACTTGCACGGGATTCCTTGCGGAAAACCGATTTGAGCGCAGCTAACAACTATGGGTACACAGGGAGAACAAGCCAAGATTAAGGCGGCAATCAATAGGGCAAGGTAAGAGTTGCGCGACGGTTTGAGATACAAAGCCTAACTTTTGTTGAAATCCAGTATTGAGAAATTAGTATCACCTCCGATGGGTGAGACGGAGCTAATTCAACAACTTGTAAGCCAATAGATGTCTCACAGGATCATGATGGGTTTCGACTAACATAGCCTGTTTTTAGGTTCTACAATTCTTACAACACGATGGTTATGTTGAGACGGCTCGGGCATTCGCTGAGGAGATCCACGCCGAGAAGCAAGCTTTGCAAATCGACCAACGGACACCTGTTCCAGGCATCAACATTAGAGATGACGAAGATGCTCATCACAGGCAACGTATGTATATATTATTTTGACAGCTTAATTTTTTTTTAAAAAAAAATTTTCCCGCTAACAGGAACCAGGTATAAGACGAGCGATTCTTGAGGGGGATGTCGAAAAGGCTGTTAAGTACACTCAGGTCTATTACCCCCGGGTATTAGAAGATAACTACGATGTATACTTTAAACTACGATGTCGGTCCTTCATTGAAATGGTACGGAAGTCGGCGGAACTTAGCAACCCCAGCTCCAAGAAGAGCAACGGCCATTCGCTCGACGATATTCCCAATAAGATGGATGTCGATGAAAACGGCTTTGCAGACCAGATGGAGGAGGATGGCCTAGAATCTCAGATAGACCAGGAGGAATTACTTACAAAAACTATCGAGTATGGCCAATCCCTGGAGGCTGAATTTAGGGACGATCCGAGACGGGAGATTACCAAGACTCTCCACGAAGTCTACTCGCTTATAGCGTACCCTAATCCCCTCCAATCTAAAGAGGCGGCTCCCCTACTTGATCGTAAGGGCAGAGTAGCTGTGGCCGAAGAACTCAACTCAGCTATTCTTTGTAAGTTTACTATATAGGTCACCCGAATTATGCTAGGCGTATAACTAACCTGATTTTCTAGCATCTTTAGGCAAGTCGTCGAGGTCTGCCTTGGAAAATCTCTATGGACAAACAAGCGTGTTGTTGGATTATCTACGCGAGGACGGAGGACCTGGTTCCTTCGTAACTATTCAGTCCGTCATCGACGAGATACCCAAGTCTCAGCCCTTCTAGTCGAAGGCGCAGTCGTCTCGTACCGGTGTCGACTCATTAACAGTGGCCAAAGAAGTCATTACCGGTTGTGCTGAGAGCTAAGAAGCCACAAGATTTGTTCCTCTTTTAACATTCGACTCATAATGCATATGACGGCGTTGAGATTGGGGGTTCACTGGCCTCTTGGTTCCAATTTCTTAGTCGAGTTTTAGGGTCGGCTTCTGTCTAGGTTTGTTGAGCTTTGAAGCCGTGGGTTACCGTTCACATCGAAACTCATTGGTCTCGCATCTTTTTTGTGGAAACCTGTTGGAGGAACATCAAACCCGAAGATCCCTGGTTTCTACCTCAAGAATATGAGTTCTCGACCCTTTGCGCTCTCTACGAGGTCAGATTCCACTAGAGGAACATGCGCTACTTAATCTTAGACTGGATTGGTGATGGCGACATGGGCATTGGGGCGGTAGGGGGCAGGCCTGCATTTTTTTCTTCTTTCCAATTTGGCACCTTTTCTTTTTTTGTCTTGTATTCGTCACACAAGTTTGTCCCTTCGAGCCCCTCTCTTCTCAGTATCTCGTAGCTCTATGAGATTCTCACATCATAAGCACACTCCGGGATTATTCCCCCAGCGATTAGATGCACAACTCTATACGAGAAGGGAGACCGGTCAACCCGGGTTAGATCAGAAGGTTCCCCTAGATGCGCAGTTGGCTGCCTAGTTGGGGATAGGCGGGTAAAGGGGTAGATAGTAGGTAGTCGCAGCTAGGAAATCCGTACTGGATGTTGTACAAAGGATAGGACCGACTTGTCCATAGGCGAATAGACTTCGTTAAAACATCCGAGACAGTCAGACAGGGCGGGCATAAATTAAACTAACATGCACGTATAGATGATCCAGAGGCTATTCCTTGCGATCAGACGTAGGTATATTTGTATAACCCAAACCAGTTCGCTCTCAGCATTCATTTAACGTCCATCGTAGAAATATCAGATATCAGAATCGATACACGCAAGTGAGAGGAAGGATCAATTATTATAAATCAGTCGCTCTATTAAGCCCTTAAATTTATTTGCTCCGGAAAAATAGGGAGATGCATCTCCCGTCCCCCATCTATGCAACCACCATCGCCATCACCATCAGCTGTCCCCCCGCCGATTCACATGTGATGATGCACTTACTATCATCGTAAAACAAAGATTCATATCGCGCGTGGCTCAGACGAACTGAACTCGTATCGAAATGGGATTTCTTTCTATTCCGAATATGTCTCGTCTTCTTTGTTCCCGCCCCTCCAACCCGAGCCTACCCTTTCTATGTGGGAAGTAAGTAAAGTAACTTTAACCATCCGCATGCATTGAGACGATGGGAAGAGAGAAGTAGAGAGAAAAAAAAAGGCAAATGTCGGAGCCCTCCTTTACCCCTCCCACCTCTGCCTAGTATGACCGCTGGAGCATTGCAGCATTGCATCGCATCCAAGCTTCGCGAATCGCAATCGTGCCGTAATTGCAACCGCACCCAACCTACACCCCTCTAACGTTATTCCCTCTATCAGCCCTCCCTCCCATCGCCCCCCCAAGTAATCGCCAAGTGTAACCGTAGATTAGGTCAATAGATATTAAATACCGACCCCATCTCAGGGGTATGTATATTCCTCCCTCCTCTATACCATACTCCATTTCGTATTTATCTTATGAAGCTCGTCCTCGTAAACGAGTACTAGTAAGTTGACTGCCTAGACAAATAATTTTTTTCTCCCGGTTTATACCGATCATTGGGGGTTTCCCTTGCCGAGATTTTTCGTTGCGGTCATCGTCGTAGTGGGGGAGAGGAGGGGAATGAATAGATAGATGGATAGATGAGCAAGGTGTGTGTGTGTGTGTGTGCCTAACGTCATCATGCCATTTCCGTGACCCCCCAAAAAAATATCGCCCAAATAAATGCACAGTCGAAAATGCCAAATGAGTAAAGTCGCACAAAGAACAGTAATGTAATGTAATATCCGCTGCTGCAATGCAGTCATCGTCCACAAGGCCACCATGCGGTGCGCAGCTGAACAAAGTACGATGGATCCAAAAATCAACAACGGTGACGGAAAGGAATGGTTGGTAGGTATGTATGTATGTATTAAATAACACAGCTGGTGCAACGCATCTTTGCAGGTCCTTGTCGGGGCGGCGGAAAGGGAGGAGGAGCAGGGAGGGTAGGTGAATCATGAGATTGCTATGCCCTCGAGATCGCGCATCAGTACCGCCATCTGGGCCCGTTTCGCAGCTTCCGCCACGAGGTTCAGGTCTCGGATGAAAGAATCTGTGCTGGGAGTTTTGGGGACTGCTGGCGGAGGTGGCGCAAAGCTTTGCGCTGTCGTGGTTGTTGTTGTTGTTGTTGTTGTCGACGGGAGTTGGCGCTGAGCCATAGCGGGTGAGGAGATCGGAGCGTCCATGTTGTATTAGGTGTAAATTCGCGTAGAGTTCGAAGTAGATAGACGGGTGCAAGAGATTTTACACTCCTGCGCGAGGGAGAAGAATGCAGAGATTTATAGGTAAGTAGATAAACCTTGAGGGGTAAGTTTCCGGCCTCGAGACCCCCTCTCTAATAGCGAGAGCTTTGACTCGAAAGGAATGGCGCTCGTTTGCAAAGGCAAACTTAAGGCTTGATGTCTCGGCAACCCACAGGATATGCAGAATAAATGTATACAGAGATTGTGGGCTGCCTGATCTCGGGCTGCCCTTTTTTATCGTGGTCGGTCAGGTATTGTAGCGAAGGACGAGATGGTGCGATGTCGTACGACAGGTGGATTCCCTCTTGGTGTATAAGTGGGTAGAAGGGATTCTATGAGGCGACGATGAATATGCGAATCGTCTGTAATGAGGTTTTTCTGGCACGGCTGAGATTGTGCGGAAGAGAAGAGTGAGAGGTTTTGTGCGTGTTAGTGGCGTCGGGACTTATTAAGGACTAGGCTGCCCAGGTGTTCACACCAAGGCTGTCGATCAAGATGTAACGCAAGATCAGACTAAGCAGTGACGAAATCTGCTTCTGCCAAGTGTCGCAATTCCCTTGTATGGTAAGAAGAAGACTGGGATGCGTTGGAGAAAGGTTGATGATTGTTTCCCTTTGTTCGTAGGTAGAGTGAAAAATGAAAGAATAGCGTGGGGATTTTCTAAGATGGCCCCGAGCTATTGAAGTATCAAGGTATCGTGATCAGTTGTTTTTGTCGCCTGATAACAATAAAAGGGTGGAGGGCTGCTACTGTATTGACCCCCAATTTCAAGATCAATAGGTTCAAGGCCAGGGATCCTGAACCAACCGATTATCACTCCGGTGGAGCGACCTATAATTCTGTGCAGATTGTCGACTGGACTGGATCGGATTGAACAGTCAAAATTAAATATTCCATCAAGCCATCCAATATAAATAAGGACGAAGAGGGTCTCTGCATATAGGGTCCGACGTAACAGTCAGGCGAAATCCGAACCAAATATGAATGTAGAGGGCAAGGCAAATGATGGGTGGGAGGGCAGGTGTTTATATGTTTTTCATGACGAGATATTTCGTGAGCCTGTGACGATGGAATCTTGGTGGAGAGACTTTTACCGTAACTCAGCTAGGCGCGGCTGTGACTATTCGCACCAACCAGAAACGAAAGATGATTGATGAGGAAACAAGGGGGTAAGTTGTTAATATCGAAACCATCCCTACCTTAATCCATTTAGGTTGTCATGTTCTTATTGAGGTGAATGGCTCGGAGGGAGGACAATGAAACATGCTCGTTTCTTTGTCTTTCCAAGACGGATCCACTCAATGGTCGGATAGCCGATTTCAATGTTGTTCGTCACTAACTACTTCCAGTTTTGATACCGATCAGGATGCACTTGATCACGATTCGCAGCCGACAGTTCGCCTAGTTTACCTGGGTGGTTACCTTAGGGGTACTAGGGTGTAGGCAACTATGAAATTTTACCTACATCCATATGAAGGCATTTATATCATTTATACCAAGGCCTCTCTATATAATCTTCACACCTACTCACCTGCAGCTGAATAAATATTCACCACTCGGTGAACGAGCTGATAACAGCATCCCGCACGAAAGGTGAACAATCCCACCAAGCATCGTAGCAGCAACTGCCACGCCGTTAGGAAGATCGCGGATGCAACCCCTACAATGGAACACGTTCAGGTCCCAAGAGCCTACAAGGTCTCGATCCCCCTCGCTGATCTAAGATCTCTTTAGTGATAACCTACATCATCGTACATTCGAATATTATTTAGTAGGGCAAGGTTTCTTAGTCGACCATATCCAGAAAGGGCACCGGCCCAACTTCCGTTTAAACCCGCTTGAATAGAGTCTATGATGTATTCTGTAGGTGAGTAGGTAGCGGGATCTTATCTATTAGGAATACATATAACCGCCCGGCTTTCAATTACTCTAGAATTGCTAGTGTCCTCGGTAATCTAACAAAGTCGGATGAACGGCTCGTGCACCGGGACAGAATAGTGAAGCGATTTTACCTCTATCACGCAATCCCCTCTCCTTCAAGATATCTTTCCGGCGGAGTGTAGAAGAGCTGGATTGTTCTAGTTCTCTTATATTCCATGTATCTCTCTTGGCAGCAGGAAAAAAGGACGTAGAGCGATGTCCTCGAAAGATTGCGCGTATAATTCTAAGCGTGCGAATTAAAGCGTCTTATCAGGACAGCCATCTGCATTAGGCGACATCAGGCCATTGCTCCAAGATGGAATGCTATAGAATGAACTGATGCCTGACTTTAAGAATTGGACAATGAACTAAATGGAAACGTCTACGTGGACTTCGGTATGTGTTCTTGCTCCACCTTACATATTGTTACTGCTGGGTGGTACAGTAATATGGGTAGCTACAGATTTGTACGCGCAGGATTTGTGCCCCTCAAGTGGACCCCCACTGACGAAAGAAAATAGAATTCACCCCGCAATGCTCCCCAGACTTTTGGACGCTTAACCATGTCAGAATTGGCTTGTGATCGGCGCTCTCTTGACTTATGTACCTACGCACTAATCCTCCTGCGCATCATATGCATAATAGATTCTTTTCCTGAAATCGATAAAGCTAAGGACACTTGCTACTGGTGGTAAATGTTGTGCTCCCAGACTGCATGTTAGATGATGTTATCGATCGCGTTGTCGAATGTTTTCTTCTGTCTATGTGCTACACCGGGCATCATAACCTCGGAATACCCAAAAAGTGACGAGGACCCTGAAAATGACTGCAAACTCCACAAAATGTCCGAATTTGTCGGAAACTCGCTAAATCTTCGGTTGACCAGAACATTAGCTAGGTCTAATTCAGCTTATCGATAAGGATAAGAACTGCAAGCCACAACTTCAAGCCACAACTCCAAGCAGCTAAACCGCAATAGAACTTTCGAATGATAGAGCTTTACTTTGCGAATGCGACCCGGAACACAACCGTCCGTAAGCCTCATACCGATATCTCAAAGCTTCCGTATATTCTCGTTAGTGTACCTAGTAATGTATGAATGAACCGAGGTTACGAATGTCCGCCATGTATTCAGAGTCACCCAATGCGACAACGGGTCCCAGACAACCTAACAGGTCTGGCTGGGTAACAATACCAGCTCCTCTAGCCCGACTATTCAAACAGTTCCCGCTCTTGACTTACCCTCCGAACGAACTACCTGCGCGCTCCCCTAGGGCCAGAAACGTGGCAACACTATACGTTTTCATATCAGACCAAGATGCCTTGAAGGGTTTGCCAAGCTTCAACCCTTCTTGCCTAAAATGGCAAGTATGTCGCAAGCATGATAACTTCTTGTCTAAGTTTCTATAGCTAACTGTCAAGATAGACCTTTCTCAAGCTAGCTGGAGTCGACTTTCAAGTAGTATCCTCAACTAATCACGCCTCCCCTACCGGCGCATTACCATTCCTTATCCCGCCATCAAGTCCCGTCGCTTCCGTCACACACACACCTATACCTTCCAACAAACTCGAACAATATGCAGCTGAGATGGGCGCATCTCAAGTCCCCAACGTCCCGAGTCTCAAGCTAGAAGCATATGAGTCGCTCCTTGACTACCGAATACGAAATGCGTGGCTCTACTCTTTATACCTATCCAGATCCAACTCCGCTCTTCTGTCCCATCTCTACGTCACACCATTCTCCAATTCGCATGTTGTGAGGACGACGATATTATCCCAACTCCGGTATGCAGCGGAGGCTGAGATACTAATATCCATGGGCACGCCGACCGTAGAGTCGAGGGCACTCTACCAAGGGGCAAGAGAAGCATTCGAAGCTCTGTCAACAGTGCTAGGCACTGGTGATTGGTTCTTTGAGGTCCCAGAGCCGAGTCTATTCGATGCGACAGTGTTCGCCTATACCCACCTCTTGTTTGACGAGAGAATGGCATGGGAAGATCAAACTCTAACAGAGATGGTAAAGGAATTCCCGAATCTCGTCGAGCATCGAGACAGGATACTGCAGAGATGTTGGGGATCGAAGGGCTAAGTTGGGCAGTAGGACGAACGGCTCAGTGAAACTGGCCATGTAGGGCCCTTAGAAATCACTTATTGTTCAATACCTCGCCCGAGCTTAAGCTTAATTCGTGTACAAAGTTATGAGAGACTTTAGAGATGAAAAAAATATACCCCTTTCCAGAAGACAGGGCCTAATATATGAAAGTTTTCGTTTATACAATTACAGAGGTAGAGACTCTGGAATGGATCATCATGGCCAATATCAAAGATGAAAAGTAGTGTATTAAAAATACAAGTCTCTAGATATTAACGTATTTCATAAAGGAACCTCGACATCTTCTTCCTTGCTTAAAGCCCGATCACCCGCCCGGCTCAATGAGGCAATGATGACTTCACTCGGGATACAATTTTGCATCACGAGCTACGAAGCTCTTAAGTACCGCATAGGCTTATATGTCACTACCACACGTCTGAATCAAGTTTCCGTTGTTACATTTGGGCTTTCCCGTCCGTGGGCGAGAGTAAGCTACTTAGAGGTATAAATACCATAAGACACTAAACACATCAAGGTAGTTTGTCAGGCTCATCCAGGTACCACGTCGAATCCGAGCCATCTAATTCCTTCAACGAGAAGCCATTGCCTAGGTAGTGAAACCTGTTTCCACTTGAATTCAAATAGACATACTCCCAATCTTCTCCCCTGAACTTTTCCAGCATGTGAAAGAAGTGGATGCGGCTACCGGGATGAAGTGCTACGACAGGGCCATCTTCTTTGCCGTCCTTAAACCAAGACCTGCAACTTGACGCCCAAGCCGTACGGGGCATAAAGGCCTCGATGTGTTCATAAAACTCAGCGACAGCCTCCTTGCTAGGAGCAATAGCTTTGATGCCCTCTGTTTGGCACTTCAAAATTATCCGGACTATGTATTTTGCCACATGCTCAACTATAGTGAAAATGCTTCCGTGGCCCACGGGTGCATTAGGACCAAGAAATGCTATTTGGTGGTTAGCGCTGCTAAGTGACATATACCGTAGACAGAGACATCAGATTCTCGGACTTACTGAAATAGTTGGGTAGTGTGGGCACTGCGCATGACATGTAAGACTTCGGAATGTCTGTGGCCCAGATATCCTGAAGGTTGCCCTCTCTCCCGATAATTGGGAAACGAGGACGGAAGGAGACATTGAATCCCGTAGCGCATATAATCGCATCCAACTTGATTACATCACCATTCGAGGTTTCGACACCATCCGGCGTGACCCGGGTAATAGAAGAAGTGATAACCGTTACGTTCGGACTTCTCAACGACTTTAAATAATCATCACCTGGGGCTAACCTTCGACAGCCAACCGGAAAGTCGGGTATCAGTGCTTTACACAGCTTTTCATCGCCGTCCAAGGCATCGGCCATGTATTCCACAAGTGTACGTCTGATGAGTTGCGCGTACTCTGTGTCTTTGAGAACCTTTTATTTCGTAAGTACCCATACATATTTTCCAATATTAGGGCAGAACTTACTATCGGAAAGTTCGAGTTTACTTCCTCTTCTACAGCCTTCACAAAAGTCCGGTAGAATGAAGGGTCGGCCCGGAACTTCTCAATCTGAGCCGGGGTAAAGTTCCCGTCCGCATCCATCTCTATTTTATCTAGGATGCTGCCAGCTTTACCCATCAGGAGAGTCTGGATTCGTGGTGGGACTATCCAGGTTGGCTCACGAACAAAATGAACCAAGTGTTTAACGTCTTTCATGATGTTCTAATTAGCTAAGTCTGCCGCGTCAAGATGAATGTTGCCTGGCTTACCTGGTTGAATAGCTGGAAGAATTTGAATGCCAGAAGACCCATTGCCGATTAATGCCACCGTCTTACCAGCCCACGAGAAGTTCTCTGGCCAATTCGCGCTATGAATCAGATCTCCAGTAAAGTCATGCAAGCCAGGGATATCCGGCCACTTCCAATCACTAAAAGACAGAGTGTCAGAGTTTGTTTCTCACGGGGGGACGCCAGGGACGGAAGCTTACTTGAGTACTCCGCTTGCATTCAAAAGAAACTCAGCATGGTCTTCGAATTCTCTACCCGTTTTCAAATCCCTAATTTGCAGCTGCCAGCTCCCGCGAGACTCATCCCATACAGCTTTGATAACTTTGTGCTGTGTCTTGATCTCAGATGCCATGTCTTCTTCTGCGCATACCCTACAGAGGTATTCTTCAATCTCCGGCGCGGGAGAAAAGAAGCTGCTCCATCCGTGGTTGGGCTTCCACGATAGTTGGTAGTTATGAGAAGGGATATCGCATTTGCAGCCCGGATACCGATTTTCAAACCACGTCCCACCAATCTTCAAATTCTTTTCATAGACGACATGTTCGTAGTTCGTAACATGCTTTCGTAAGGCTCTGATCATATTGATTCCACTCACGCCAGCTCCTATTGTTACGATGCGTACCTTACGAGCCGTGCCAAGGGGAGCTTCCCCTGGGACATAGACGGGCGTCTGATCAGGCGGTAGGATGGGGGACTCCCCGCCGCCAGGTTGAAGATGGTCTCGAAGCTTCGCCATTCGTTCTGTCATGATGCCAACACAGAAATAAGGCCCGATACAGAGATTCTCAGTTAGGGGTTCACCCTCTTCATATTTGATAAGTAGGTATTACATTAAGTATAACAAGGCTTATAGCACGTGTATCGCACGCTTAGACATCATTATAGGCTCGGCAAATAAGAACCAGCATTCGCCGAAACAGCCGACTCTTTCAACTGGAATGCGCCGACGGGACGGCAGCCGGCAGTGAGTTTGCCGGAACGTCCAAGTCACCGAAAACATCGAACCAGTCCAAGGTCCAATTCACGGCATCCGGATTCCACAATCCTTGGTCCGTCGTTCCAAGACCAATAGGGTTCCACAGAACTGCCTTCAGCGAGTCTATATGCGGTATGAAGGACTCAGGAAAGGGGAAGAGAGCCTCGATTGCCGTGACGAGCAGTTCTGTTTGATCACATGCCGCTGGCATCAACTCGGGATTCGAAGGGCATGACGGTGTATCAGTGGTGACGTTAGCGAACTGCGCGATGCTCGTCCGAGCGTCGTTACGTTCGAGTTGGTCGATCTTTGCCAACACCAATTTCGCGGACGCGTGTTTCTCAGCAAGCTGCACGAGAATGAGACGGCCGATTTCTACTCGTTCCCGAACTCCTTGACCATCGGAAATTTCGTCACAGCAGGACAACTGTGCTACGGTTGCCACTAGAATCACCCATATGAAAATCGGAAGTAGACGATGGACCTCATCCCGATAGAGAATCTCCTCAAAAAGGTGGAATACGGTTTGGGATGCTAGAAACCCTGCTTGGCGGAACAATGGCGATTGACGATGAGACCCGGGAAGTAAATAGGCCAATACGATGGAAGTGAAGTAGAGCACATGGGTCATTTGGGTTAAATATTGGTATGGGCGCCGCAAATCAGCTTCGTTAAACATCCTAAGCTCCGGGGGAAGTTGATCCAGCCACTCCTGCAGACTTGCGAAGATGGTCAGAAGTTCCTGTGTTGTGACTCCACATTGAGAGGCGGTTTTATTCATGTAATTGTTGAAGATAATGCACATCCTCGTAGTAGCACAAAAGAACTCTGCTTTGATACCCCCACCATCGAAGTCGCGAGGCTCGGGGGGCTTGACGTCGAACATGACGGTGTGCAGCATCGACGGTCTCCCGTAGCAAGCTGACTGCAATGTCTCATTGTTCTGTGTCGTATATCAGATCGATATATTGAATTTATTCACTTGTGGGTTACCTACGAAGAGGAACCACCAGACTTGCCTAGTTCCCCGACTTACTGCTGCACTACCATGCATGCTCTCTCTATGAAGGCCGAGCTGTATTGCAAGGCGGATTGCCGTGGCCAACCATTGCCACGGACAGTCCAGAATGGCGTCCCGAGGGCTTCCTTGACTCCAGCAGCTAAGGATACAAAAGGCCTTTAGGACATTGAAGATGTTCTTCTCGGTTTCAAGGAATAGTAGCGTTTTGATCTTATTGGCAAAATCCCTAGGTGTCCAGGTTGAGGGATACTTGCCTGGCCGTTGGACCAGGGTCCCTCCGAGGCTCAGCGTGTGGCGTAAGAGGAGTGACGAGCTGCATTGATCAATGTCCCTTTTATCGAAAATAGGTACATATGGATATAGCCACTCAGTGTATAAATCAGCCAACACGTTCTGTAGCGTCGCTGGGGGAGTACTAGATGCACGGGTGAGCTTCAGGATCGAGTCAACATCGAAAGGTGGCGTGGCGGGATTGGAGTCCGTCTGCATTTGGGGTCCTAGAGACATGACTGATTGGTCGCCAAAGTATCCAGGACAAGTACTTGGAGTAGCAGACGAAGCAGAGTTGCATTCCGTACTTTGTTCCTTGCCGAGTGTCGTTGAGGTAATGGTTGATGCGTTGGACGGATTCGGGTTTACTAGACCGGCTTCCTCGATGTTTGCCGAGTTTGCCGGGTCAAGAGCCGGAGTGTTTGTCACATTTTCGGCAAACCTGCCCGGGATCGCAACGCGCGATTGCAATCTCCTGCGGCGCGTACCAACATAGATTCTGGGGAAGTTAGTTCCAAATAGCCGGTTTCAGGGCCGATTGGGCGTGGATAGGCCTCTAGAGTTGCTTACCGGCATGGCACTCGATCCCGTTGGCAATGCCGACAAGTGTCCCCTTGTCGAGATGAGAGATCACAACGAACCTACAGCCATTAGCGCTCCGTAGAAAAGAGACTAGCTCGATCAATAGCTTGACGAAACGTCCGAAACTTGACCGAGTCGGCTTGGAAGAATTTATCTTTTCTTACTTTGCGGTCATGACATCGGATACAAACAACACGGGCGCGAGTCTTAGGTGAGTCTTGCATGATTCAAGTTTCTCCCAAATCCAGGAGTCTTTTTATTTTACTTTCTCTCCCCGTTGTGGCTGTCCGGGAAGAGAAGGAGATCATTTTGTCCTCAATTCAATAAGCTACCGAGGAAGTAAAAAGAGGTTGGGTCCTTTTTCGGCGAGATCCATATCCCGTCGGAGTCGGGCTAATTTATATGTGGAGGCGGCGACTCGGTTTGGGAGAAGCCGATATATGGCGGACTGTTTGAGCTCCAGCAACTTTTCACAAGCACGAGATTGAAGTACGGTAAAATTTTCAAATACCGAGATTGAACATTAAAGATATGTTGTCGTATCTAGGAGGTGGTTTTGGGTGTAAATAGCCAGTCAATGTATTACTCATCGGGGTAGATATTAGAGCCCAGAACCAATTAAGAGGCTAGGATGATGGCTTGTAAATAACATTATCTCTCAACAACCGTGGTGTTTCTGGGTCATGACTTGGTAATACCACCACATCAGTCTGGCGCGCGAATTCTTTAATAAGTTTGAGGCTATTCAATGCCGTAAGAGGGTCGTCGTTGATGCCATCGGGCTCTTCCAAATCTAACAGATCCAGGCCGTATGTGGCGTCGCCGGGTAAGAAATACGTCGTTCGAGTACCATCGTCGTTGTCGCCATATACGATTAGAGAGATGTGGCCCGGGACATGACCAGGAGTATCAACGGCCAATATTCGCCCGTCCTCGGTTATTTTGCTAGACTTCTCCCACGGACCGATCGGTCCATCTGTGTTTCCAAGGAGTTTGGGAGAAAAGTCCTTGGGCCAGTGCAGGGGGTTGCAACCTGCCATAGTCGCAAAAACAGGACTGTTGCCAAAAGTTTCCCAGTGGGCGGCGCTCATGTAAACGGGGACTTCAGGGGCCTCCTTAGCGAGCTCTTCAAGTCCACCCGCGTGGTCACCATGCAAGTGACTTAGGATGATGGCTTGTAAGCTTTGAGGCTCAACTCCATGTTTCCGTAATTGCTGAACAACACCATCCTCTTTAGATATATTTATGCGGCTGAACAACTTGACGGGATTATAGAACGCGTGGAAGCCAGGGTCGTTGAAACACGGCGATTCTCCGGTGTCGAATAGGATGGGACCGTTCGGGTGTGATATTAGGAAAACTCCTATGGGCAAATCACTCGACCAATTTTGGTCAGTCATAGCCCGCAGTCGCCGCATCAGCACATTGCGATTGATTATAGGTTGATTTCTCATGAGCTGTCGGATTTGAACAGTGCCGGTCGAGAAAAATGTTACTTTAACGGCATCCCCGTCCTTGTTCGGCGGTTTGTCCATTGGTTGGTCAGCCATAGGAATAGATATTTCTCAACAGTTGATATAATTAATGTGAAGCAAAAGACTAATAGGAAAAAAGTTCATAAATAATTCTCGGCAATACATTATATTAGTGAAAGAAAAAAAAAACGATTTAAAAGTTAAATCATGACTTTTGACTAGAAGAATCTATTGATCACGGTCAAATGTATGGGCCGTCGGTAACTTGACATCGTCCGGGGTCGGTTTGCCGAATAGCCCTGGAAGCACCCTGGGCCAAAAATTTAACTTGTAACTCCACTGTAAGTAGGTACCTAACTAAAAGCCATTTAGCGTCCTTGACAACCTTTACCTGCTATTATCTACCGCCTAAAGTACCTAAAATACAGAAACCCGCTTAGGGAGTTCTGTGATTAGTAGCCTCCACTTTCCACGTCGTTATTTCTACTCCGTTGCTCTTCAACCTCTCAACATACTGCTGCCCCAGGTACGCCGACGTCAAGATCCCGCCTCCAGCCTTAGAGCCTTGTATATCGAAATCTCGTGCGAGCAGTAAAGCTGCTTGCGCGAGACTCATTGCAGTGAATGAGTATGGGTCACGGCCGAAGGCAAGCCGCGTTATTACAGCCTCTGCCTCGTCCTTGTCTGCCACTGCTAATGTTCGATATTCAAAACCCTCCTTCTTTCTGCTACTCGGGGCTGGTCCCTGACCCGGTTGGAACCACACTTTCCTAAACAACCAGCGTGCTGGCCGCAAAGAAAAGAGTAAAAGTGCGCCCACCATGGCAAAATGCCAGGCCATGGCTGTCAACGGACCAGGCATACGCACCCATGCATTGAAATGGAAGTTATTCCCGTAACCTGTGGATGGGTCCATGGCATTGATGGCCCAGGTTCGGTTGACATAACATCTGTCAATGGGTCCTTGCGGACTGACACTCATCCAGCCGAGGTTGCGAACATATCGCAAACCAAAGACCTTGGCTGCAAAACCAGAACGCCGTGCTTTCTTGTTTGGCACAGGTGTCCTTGGCGATAGCGAATATGGCGCGAAGATTTTGAATAGCTGACGCAATGAATATTTGTCGAACGCAGTCATGAATGAGTCAAGGGTTCCACCACTGAAGCTCCCTTCAACTGCGTAGAGGGCAACATCGACCTGAGCAGTTGAAGCATGTAGGTGAGTGCGCACATATTCGACTGCGGCAAAAGTCGAAATGTCAGATGGGACACAGTCGAAGCCGGATGACGGTATCATCTACACGCCATCCCATTCGTTAGCGACACAGCGCATAGGACAGATGTTGCTCTCACTTACAATGGCACCCGTTTTCTTGGCTGTATCTTCATACTTCTTAATCATTTCCAAAACCCATGGTGTCTCTCCTGTGCTGCATGTAGGGCACATTAGAAGTCAATGTCTGATACGTGTATCAGTCCCGTCGACTTACCAATCTAGATAGTGAGTTCCACTAGTCGCGCAGGCCTTGAAAATGGGTTCGCCATACTTTTGATAGGGTCCCACCGTCGAAATGACGACTCGTGCTTTTCGAGTAAGTTCCAGAAGCACGACATCCTCGAGTTCGGCAATCTCTATGGCTGTAGTAGAGTGTTATGCATGTACTTCTATACACGGAAAAAAGGGGTAATACCTGGAGCAGTCCGTGAAGCGTTTAAAGAGGTGAGCTTCTCTACCAAAGACAGCAACTTCTCTCGGTTTCGACCAGCAACTGCCCAATGTATATCAGGAGGTAGTTGAGTGTGTATATATTCAGCACACTTCCTACCGGTGTAGCCCGTGGCGCCGAATAACACTAAGTCATATAATCGGGTCGATTCTCCTGTCATTTTGATAGGTAGTAAATGCACTTAAACTACAGATAGGGACTTGAAGATGTCATAAGAAAATGCTCTATAGGTATTACTGGTATATTTATCTATGAACTACCCAATTGACATATCGTATGTATTGTGAGCGGATCCCCGGGCAGAGATTTGTTAGTCTCTCTGTTCGGCAGTCGGTAGTCGGCTGTCAACCATATTGAGAACCGAGTATACGAAGGGTGATTGTGTGGACCTGGGATCTTATTTCTTGGCTAACCTGTTGACTTACGGTTATGCATTAGGATTATTGTGTCATAGTGGGCGACCTCTTAGTTTGATGAGGTCATTATTAAATAGTTTCTGAGCCGAGTCTGCCTGGAGAAATGATTACCTCCGAAACCCATCAAAATGTCACCGTAGGGTCGGGCCAGGCCGGACGGCCGTACTCACAGCAATGAACAGAAGGATCATGGACATTTTATGCAGATGATTGCAGACGTATACTACTCAATGAATTTACGCCTTTTTCTTAACTATTAATAACACCGATTCTACTCCTCCCGTAATCGCCTCCTTGCCCTTTTCAACGCCTGCTTCATGTAGAAGGCGTTCCATCTCCCGCCTAAGCTTTCTCACTACATCATTTTCCGTACCGACAGCATCTGGATGAGCCTCACGCCAACGAGTCACAGCGCTTGAAGTCCCGAATCGCTTTTCAAACTGGTCCAGGGTCACGGTCTGGAGGCCGCGACCAATAGGGTCGGGTTCACTGTCGAATCTATCCTTCCTCCATTCTTTGCGGATGAAGGTTCTCTGATCAAATTCCGGAACAGGCTTCTCTAGAGTCCATGGGAGGGGCAGGTCAACGTATAGGCCCCGGGTGATTAGGTTGCCTGGCGCATGGTACGATTTAAGATCTTCATATCTAAACCTCTCAAGGGCCGCCTGGATGGCGGCGTGATTTGGCGTGGATGGGTGGATGTATAAGGCGGTCATGGTCCAAATGGCGACTGTCCCGCCGGGTTTGAGGACCTGCGCTGCGCGTGGCCAGAACCCAGACATATCAAACCAGTGAGCGGCCGTTGCGGCTGTGATTAGATCAACGCTGGAATCCGGAATGGGAGGGGTTAGGTTGGACCCAAGCTCTTCTGCTCCAGAGACCTCGTAGCGAATCGGTTCGGAAGTAGACGAGACGCCTCCGATGGAACGAGCTGTGCTAATCATACCCTCGGAGGCGTCGATACCGATAACATGGGCAAAGTGTGGTGCGAGGCCACGCGCAGCAATCCCGGGACCGGTGCCAACATCAAGAACGGTGTCGAGTCCGCCACCTGTTGAGGTGTGGTTATCGACGATATATTGGTATAGATCCGTGTTGTAGCCAGTCCGGGCCTGGGCATAGGCAGCACCTTGTTCGGGCTTGTATGATTTGAAGGTTGTCTCGGGGGTAAACGCCATAGCGCTAAACAAGACTCAGGCGTTATAAGATAGGGTTTGTCTAAAATAGCATCTATAATTCACATTAAGTAGAATCAAATAAGTAACATAAATGAGAGGATAGTAGACGAATTTACCTACATGTGGCTATATAGAGTCGCTTTTGGAAGGAATGGGATGTATTATAGGCGGGGTGAAATTGCATCATTTGAACGGGAAATGAGACACGGAGTTGGGCCATATTCGCCGTCTCCGAATTCACGTACCAGTCTTCTGACAAGTCGAATTGACCGGCCAAAAATCCACCTGAGTTAACGGGATCGCTGCAATAGGATTTCTTAATATGAGATTTTGATATTATATCCCGGGTCGACATGGTAAACCCCGAAATCTCCTAGAAAATTATTCCTAAAACCAAGGATTCCACCTATGAGCGCTGTGTAACTTCTCGGTACTGCTGCTGCATACTGTAAGCCAGTCACTCTTGCTGGTCTGTTGCCACTCGACGTTATTTTCCTGCCCGAGGCGTCGATAGCAATTCCATCCATATGCTTCGGCATACAAGTCGAGCAACTCTTCTTTACTGAGTTGTTGCCAGTCATCGAAGCTCAACACTACGCTCTCCTCACAGGAGACAACCTCAAATATGGATGGTCCTGTGTGACGGGAACAGATTGAGCAACAAGCTCTCCTTAGCTCTGATGCCGGCGGTAATGGGGGCAGAGGTTGCTTGTGCAGATGTCGTGACTCGTGGGTAAAACATCCTAGTTTCGCCTGACCGGATGGATCATGGCGCTTCAGGCGATGTTTTTGCACCATAACTCTCTTTGCCATTTGTATGTCCAGCACAAAGTGCTTGACGAGCGCTAATCTCTGGATCCTAGGGAACGGCGGCCACCGGCGCTCAGCTTCCAATTGCTTTTTCCTATCTAAGGCCTGCTCGGCGATAAGCGCATGTGGCGGAAAGCGACAGAACAAGGTAAGAATGAAGGTCGCATACCATCTCTGCCTGGAGCCTACGCATCATTACGTCCTCACGGAGTAGTGCGTCGAAAGTCTGTCGCCAATCAAATAAGATGCCAAGGCCATCATCTTCGACTTTTAAATCAACGATGTCGGTATCGTTAACGATATAACCCCCAGTCATCCCATGGTTGAGAAGTCCCTCGGCTAATCTGAGGTGCGCAACCCGATTCTCGAAGCTGTAATGGTCCCATAGAGCTCGGATGTCCCCTTTATTCAGCGAATTCGAAAGATTGGTCCCTGGCGTTTGAAATCTAACCCGGCCAGTTTCAAAGCCATTGTCGCTGATATGGTTTGACAGTTTATAATCTATCTGACAGCGCGGCCCTGAATATAGAGTAATAGTCAAGTTGGGAACCCATTGATGCCAAAAATGGCGTTCAATGCGGCGCATCTGTCTCCTTGCAATATGCCGTAATGTGGTCCATTGATATGCAGGGTCCTGACCGTAGTCATCAACTAAAAGGTCCAAGATCCGCTCGATCAGCTCCAGAGGGAGCTTCGCCCAGAACTCCGCTATTGCTGGACCCATTACGGGTCGATCCGCCGATAAAGAACGAATCAACTATATTTATTACCAAAATATTCAAAGTCCCCAGCTTAGGGACTCCAATGATGATATATGTCACAGAGCAGCGCCCCCAGTACATAGTACCCACTATCACAAGCCGCAATTATAAGACGGTACAGTACCTATTGGTTAAAATATTTACAGGAGCCTCACAAACATGTCGGTATTTACCCAGGGGCGAGGATCGACAGGTCTCCTGACCAGGAATCAAAGCCATTACATCCATAAGTCCGCCCTCCTGATTACCTGGCGGTAGCATATTGGGCATCATAGTGGTGAGAAAATGCAGTCAATTACCGGGTTACATCAATGACGAGAGATCGGGGCCTGGGTTGATGCTGAGCCGGTATTATGAAATTCCACCGAGCCAATGAGCCAATATCCGGCGGTGGTACTGCCTCTGACCACCCGGTAGATCGGCCCGTTTGTGTCCTTATATTCCCCAAGTAGAAGGCGCTCAGCTCCCTCGTTCTGAATCCACCCATAAATGGACCCGGGAAACGTTCGTTTTGAAGCTTTTTATGGTTCTGTTTATATAGAATATCCATCTTTACCGGCCGCTTTTATTCCATTATGAGCGGCAGCCTCGGTTTCCTCGTTTTTCTTCTCCCTGGACGAAGACATATCGGCCATTCCACTTTTCAGCATCAGCGTCATCAAATTAAATCAACATATGATAAACAAGGGAGTGTATCAGACGGCAGGATATTGGATCTGACAATCAAGTGTAGCTTCCAATAAGGTGATGGTTCATCGCGTACTATTCGTGTAACGTAACGGTATGAAATGGCCGACTGGTGCAAGGCAAGTTGCGACGATGGAAAATGGCCCATTATATTAAGGATTTTTAGACCCAATATCATATAAGGGAAATGCATTCTTAATCCCTTCACCAAGTTTCCTAGAACCCGGAAGTAATATCTTGGAATTGGCATAAATCATCATAAGTGTTATCATTTAACTGTACCTGACTTATTAAGAGTCGTAGAATCATAATGTACACATTGGACCTGTCGTATGTCGTATGTCGTATGTCTATGTTGCATATTGTAGTGTGGAAATGCTCGAGTCCCATTCCTGAGTTAACTCCTCGCCGTACGCCAAATCCATGCAGGATGGGTTCGTTTTAAGAATCAAAATTTCATATCCATTTCCCTTTATTTCAATCCAGCCAGCGCAACATTGTGCATGGATCTCGCGTCGTAATCAATGTCGCCTCGTCCCTCTTGCTGGCCATCTCGAGGCGGCCTTACACTGGTTTGCGAATTCCTACGCCTTCGAGAGGTGGTACTGGAACCAGAGTATCGTCTATGTCTTTTGTTTTCCTTGTCGTATCTCCTTCTCTCCCCGATCATGCTTGTCGCTTCCGTTTGGATGCTTTCCGGGGCGCTCATCTGAGCCTCATCGGCGTCTGTGGCTGATTGAGGTTCGTTTGATATCCTGCCACCCTCTGCTGCCTCGCTCGCCCTTCTCGCCTTGTACTCTTCCAACGCCCTCCTTAGGATCTGACGCATGAAAGCCTTGTTGACGTTTCTTCGGACTCTGTCGAAATAGCGCACCACATCACCAACAACCATGACCTGAGCATCATGGTCGACCTCGACAATGTCGGCGTAGTTGGCCCTCGAATCCTCCTTCACACGGAGTTTGCCGGGTCGCAGCTCGATTCCCACGGCCGAATAGGGTAGACGGATCCCACCGGCCTGCTCATTGCTTGGTGTCGGATCACCGTTGGCGAACACATATCCCTGCTGGAAATGGTCGATTCCAGGCTTGGCGAATTCATGCTTTCCGCCCACCGATATGGGTCTGAGATTGGGCCACGGTCAGTCAATGAAGATGGAAACCGAATAATCGTGAAGAACGACGCGCTCGCTACCCATGTTTGTGCCTAAATATCGGGAAGGAAGTTCAAAGGGAGTTCACCATGCTAGTAAACCCGGGGAGCGAGCTGAGAAACTGTAGGATTAGGGCGTTCACTTACATGCATGCGCAGTGATGGGGGAAAGTATCGCTATGACGCAGGACGATGAAACGGGTGTATCCGAGACATTTCCATTCCCACTCAAATTCTGGAGCATCGGCCCATAGAAACTCGAACACCTAAACGCCGCCTTCATTTAGCACTCCCAGATCCTGCATCTCGTACTCCCAACAAAGGTAGACTCACGTCGCCAACTTGCAATTTGGATGCCGGCCCAATCTCGTATCCCTTCAGAGCTGCATGTTCGACGTCAGTGAAAAATGCATGAAGTCATTCAAACCAGAAAAACTCGAACAAGCGGTGAGGACGACGGTTTTTTCCACACGCAAAACTACAAATCAACTTACTCAGAGGGTGGGCATCGGAGCCGTCATGCGGCACTTCGGACACGTCGTCCCCATAACCGGAGTCACTTCTAATTGTTGCTTGATCGCGGAGTCCCATCTCTGACGAGACAGAAGAGGATCTGAAAGAAAGGGAGGAAAAGAGGGAAAAGGACATTAAGAAGGGCGGCCGATTTCGTTCGGGAGTTATATCTGAGGAGAAGGGGGTTAACTGGCGGGGGATTTTTGGCTACATTAAAACTAGTCCTAGCACGTGTTGGTGATTAATGAGACTCCTTTTCTATTTGTCGAGTGTAGGAGTCGGTGATGCTGCCCAACTCCATCAACTCCACCTAGATATGCATCTCCTGTAGTTGTCAATGGTTGCGGTCAACGATGAGGCTCCACTGCGTGCCGATATCCTAGTCCAACGGTACGAGCAGCCTGCCCAGATCACAAGGGGTATACGGCCACCCGGGGATGAGGCGGCAGAGTGGATCATGGGGCCATTCAGCTGGCCAGCGAGAATCGACCACATCGGTCACCGCCATTTGGCGCCCGCCAACTCCAAACGATTCCTGAGACTGAGATAAGGGCAATTTCAGCGACCATGCAGAAGACGGATGACTCCCCATCGCCCCATCTCTGGAAGATTCTCCGTGATCGCATCCGCGTACCAGAACCCCCCATTTATTGACTCGAGAGGGGCGACGACGAACTCTGGCACCGTCCCGCTGCGGGGGGCGCTTGATTTACTTTGTGCGTTCACATGGAACGATTTTGAATCCATAGCAGACACCGATAATGCGAAGAATGAAACCCGCGCTCGTGGTACCCTGACGTCAAAATTGGCGAACCCTACCGGCACCACCAGTCGCGTCGAGGGTTCGGAAAAGCCGATCGTAATGGACTTGCGCAGCACGACGGGGCGCTCCTGTCACCTCCTGTCGCTCCGTGATATCGGATCCGATGGTGCAGCGACGTGACAAATTGCATCGTGGTGATACGTCTGCTTGAGAAATAGTACGAGGTATTACTTGTGTCAAATTGGCCCTCTGACTGGAGCCCATCTGTATGGAACCGACCATCTTTTCTGACATCTCATTCGTTTGCTCGCGACCCCGGGGAAAATTCGCATCAAGGTATTGCAAATTGCATCATTAGGTACGTCTCTTCTCTTCAGCTGGTTCTAAGGATCAAGGGGATTGGCAAGGCACATATGCGACCGGTGATTACGTCGAGGTACTCGTCAATTGCACAGTTCGAATTTGTTCATTTCTTGGCCGCCATTCACTTGCAGTCACTTGCAGCTACTCGGCTTCTCGAAATGCGTCATAGAAAACGCCGATGTAACTCGCTATAAAGGTGTCTCAATAGAAAACAGGTTGAATATCAACATAACGCGCACATGACGACGACTGTATAGTCAGATGCTAGATCGTGAGGGGAAGGTCCTTTACGATGATGAGAAATCTAATGGGAGAATTAGGTAGAAGGGCCTAGCATGGTTCCTTCAGGTCCCCGCAGCGTATTCATTGCTTTCTTTAGGGCATGCATATGCAGCCCGAGGCGACGAATAATACGTCTCTCGATAATCTTTCTAGCACTACTCTCGGAGTGGTGCTAGAAAGGGCAAGTTTGGCATATCACGCCCAGAACAGGGCGTACCATTACCATCAAGAAGCTCACTTAGGTAGGTAGGTACTCATATCAGAAAGTTCCTCGAAGTAGTTAAATTGCTCGGTGTTCTAGCAAAAAGGTACAGGGGCTATATCAAAGTTCCTATCATATACCACGATGGGAAAAGAAAAGAACCAGATGCCTTTCAAAACCCCTACACCTATTAGCAGGGCGACACCGTCACGTGGTGGCAGCATGCTTATCTTGTACAACAACGATTACTGGTCTCGGGCTGCTTCCCTTTCGTTCCATTGCTGCCTTGCGTTTGTACGTGCCTACCTCCTACCTGGTAGTTTATTCATCCACAACCTAGAGAAAGATGGAACGCGCCATTGGTAACGGTATCCCCTTATCGGTTCTCGAAAATACTCCGCGAAGCAATGCGGAAACGATGCTCTGCTCTACGTGTCAGGGCATCTTCACACGACCACAGTGTTCCTCGATACCAGACGTCGTGGACGATTGCGATGAAGCATACTATCACCGTAGCAAACGGATGCCGCATCACGTAACCGAAGAAAGCTTTCGTCAAGCCGTTGCGGACGGGTGCTATATCTGCGCTGCAGTCGATAACGCGCCAATTTGGAATGCCGATTTTGATCAGGGCCCACCTATGGAATCAGGTTGGAAGAGTACTCTTCAGATCAGATATAAAAAACGTGGCGTCGGAAAGAATAGCAGAGTGGATTCTTATGAACTAGGGATAGGTATCATCTATAAAGTTGAATTGTGGGGTCTGGTCAAGCGATGTTGTATTTTCCACATGGTTCCCGGTCAGTGTATGCTCTATGTCTCACATACTACAATATTGATACCAAACTAGCCGATGGAATGCTAGACTTCAACGTTCGAGCCAATAAGAGGTTAGCCCAGATCAGGACATGGATGACTGCCTGCTGCCAACAACACCAGTGGGGCTGCGCAAAGTATCGAGACCATCAGTGGTTGAGGCCTTCACGACTTATCGACGTCGGTCCCATAGAACAAGATTTCGTTACATTAACGCTGAATGAGGATACAGCAGAGCTCAATGAACCCTACATCACAATGAGCCATAGGTGGCTGACGCCAAAACCACCAGTACTTAAGAGAGACAATATAAGAATTTTGAAAAATGAGGGTATCTCGCTTTCAGCTCTACCTCAAAGTTTCCAGGATGCTGTGAATATTACTCGAAACTCGGGAGTAAAATACTTATGGATCGATTCGCTCTGCATCTTGCAGGATTCTGAAGAAGATTTCCATAGGGAAGCCGAAGGTATGGGACATATCTATGCCGGAGGGGTTTTCAATATTGTTGCATCCAACTCATACAGTTGGGAAACTTCCCTGTTTCCTTCCAGAATCGGCGAAGGTTTCTTCCCGATTGTGCATTCTCCGTGGACGGAGATGGGCGACTACAAAGCCTTTGTCATCTATGAGCCCTCCATCGACGCTTCAGAAGAAGCATTATCAGGAAAGCTATTCGGGAGAGGATGGGTTCACCAGGAGATCCAGCTCGCCCCTTCAAATTTGTTCTGTACAACAAACCAGCTTTGGTGGGTATGTTTAGAAGAGTCTTACTGTGAAGTTTATCCAAGAGGTTTAAATAGCCTACCTTCAGATAGCCATCTAATCACACCTAGTCGACTAGGGGACATACGAACTCTCATAGTTCCAAGTATCAGTCCCCCTTCTGACCGTAAATCGTACGGTATCTGGTTTCCTGGGAGAGGGGAGAATGAAAGGATTGCCACCCACCGATTCATGTATATGTGGATGCATCTCGTCCAAAGCTATTCGGGCTCAACGACTACAAAATCAGACGACAAACTAGTCGCGATAGGCGGCATAGTAAAACTTTGCCAAGAATGGATGCGCAAGACACTACCCAGCCAGGATACTGGTTACTACTTTGGGATGTGGCGGCTCTTCTTTCTAGAACAGCTAAGTTGGAGTATTAGGTGCATGTATGGAGAATTCAAACGTTGTCGACGGTGGACGGGAACCTACACGATACCTTCATGGTCGTGGGCTAGTGCAAATGGTGATATATCCTTTACTAGAGTTGATCCGCTTCAAGGTGACGAATGGATCCTACCCGAACCACCCGAAGTATCAAAGCCATTGGCGACAATACAATCGTTAGAAGCCCGTGAGACAGATCCCCTTGGGCGAGAAGACAATCAGAGTATTCTCGAGATTCGTGGCATGACATTTCGCATTACGTTTGATGCGTTTGACGACAAAAACGTGAAGCCATCATTTTTTGCATGGACCGAAATCGAGCAGTTAAAACAGTCTGGACAACTCTTAATTAGTGTTACCTTTGATTGTTATGAAGAGCTTTTGGAAACGCGGAACAACCCACGTGGGTATATGGTGATGCCATTATTTCGACATAAGCAGGGAAACAACTACAGTTTGAGAGGTATAGTCCTGTATAGAGTACCAGGCAAAGAAACTCCGCTATACAGGCGGTGTGGATATTTCGATACCTTTTATTACATCGGGCCTAGAGGGGATCGAATGGATGAAGAGCAAGCCATGCAACGACGTCTAAAACTTGCTTTAGAAACGGGTGTTGTTGAAAGTTATTTCATTACATAGGCAGGAGGCAGGGCACTGATATCAAGGGTTGGATATAGCGCAATTTTCGTCCGAAATTTATGTCTATAACATGTGTTAGCTTATCTGAAGCCTGCTTGCCTTCGAGTTCTCCGGATCCTCCAACCGTATCACGGGGATCAAACTAGAGACTTACAACGACCAACTTCAGCTCGTCATACAGCTTAGGGGCTCAACGCCAATACATCTTACTGGTGTCGATCCTATCAGCCGAGAGAAAGCGGACTATTAGAACATTGACAGAGCAGTAACAGAAGTAGCATTCAAAAGCTTGAGTACCTACCTATATTACTTGTTACAGGGAGGGCTCCTAACGGAGCTGATCAGGTGGTGGATATACGTTGCTCCAATCCGAATAAGGCTATAAGAGCCATACCGCTAATTACTCGTACAAAATTTACACTTAAACAATAACATATTCTTCTTTAACCAAATAAGCTATTCTATACGAATTATTAATGAATATAACAATTATAAGCTCGATTTTTATTTATATTATAATTTATTATAATTAAAGTATTTAATTAATAATATAAAATAACTTATTTTATTATTTTTTTAAATTAAATTAAATTTAATAAAGTTTAATTTTTTAATAAACTTATTTACACGCTTTTTAATTACTTTAAACAATTTACTAATTAATTAAAAACTTAAAAGTAAAAAAATTAACTTAAATAATTTATATTATTTTATATATATATACGCTTTTAAAACATTTAAAATTAAATTAATTTTAATATTTTTAATAAATAATATATTATAACTATTATATTAAAAGCTTTTATAATATAACAATTAAAAATAAAAAAAAATAAATATAAAAAAATATATATATAAAAAATAATTTACCGTTTAAAAACAACTTTTTAAAAATATAAAAAAATATAACTTAAAGCTTTTATTATATTTACTTATAAAAAGCTTAAAGCTAAATATAAAAATTAATATAAAAATTATTTAATACATTTAACTAAATATATTATTTTATTATTTTAATATATTATTATATAAAATTAAATTATTATTATAATTTTTATAACACTTTTTATAATAATAATAATAAAGTTTAAACTATTTTATTTTAATTAAAAACTATTTATATAAAAAATTATTAAATTATTTAAACAACGTTTAACTTTTTTAAAAATAAATATATTTAATATAATACGTTTTAAATATAAAAAAACATTAATATAAACATTTAATAATTTAATAAATTTATATATATAATATTAATAATAATAAAAAGCTTATATATATACTTTTATAACAAATATTTTAAAAATTTAAAAATTTTTTAAGCTATAATAATTCCTTTATAAAATAAAAAAACATTTACATCCTTTTTAAATTAATTAAAATTAAAGCTTTAAAGTTATTATTACTTACTTTAAATTAATATAATAAATAATTTAAAATTTTTATTTAAAATAAAAAAAATTAAAACTTATTTAAACATTTTATTAAAAGGCTTAACTTTTTTACTTTAAAATAAAACTTTAATAAATACTATTACTTATATTTAACTAACTTTAATAACATTTATTTATAAGCTTTAAATAAACATAAAAAACTTAAATATATTATATAAAAAATAAAAGATAAATAACTTCGAAATTTTTTAAGTAAAAAAATAGTTAAAATAATTAAAGTTTAATATTAAACATTTAAATAAAAGCAATTTAAAGTTAAATTAAAAATAAAATATAAAAAATAAAAATAACTTAATAATATAACTATTTAAAAACTAATTAATTAAAGGTTTAATTAATTACTTTTTTTAAAAAAAAACTTAAATATTATTAAAATATATTAACTTAAAACTTATAATACTTTTAAATATTTTTAACTTTAAGTGATTTAATTACTTAATAATAATTAAATAATAATTAATAAATAACCCATTTATTTTTAAACGTAAACTTTAAATGGTAATTTTTTTAAAAAGTTTTATTATTAATAAATTAATTATTATAACATTATTTTAACCTTTTATATATATTTAACAACTTTTTTTTATATTAATTTAAGGTAAAAAACTATAAAACATTAGCCTTATAATTATTTACTTTATAATTATTTACCTTATAATTATTTACTTTATAATTATTTACCTTATAATTGTTTACTTTATAATTAACTATTTTATAAGTAATTAAACTTATATTTATAACTAGTTATTTTTTTAATTATAAACGTTACACGCTTTAATTATAAAAACATATACTATTATAAATATATTTTTATTTATTCTTTTATAATTAAAATAATTTTTAACTATTTTACAAATACTATAACTTTTTAATTAAACTTATATTATTATTAAAAAATATATTTACAACGTTTTTAACGTTATAAAAACACCTTTTTTATAAAAACAACTTTCCATTTTAATTTAATAACGATTACTACGAAACTTAAACTTATAACTTTAATTTTAAAAAAAACTAACTTAAAAAATTTTAGCTAATCGTAATTATAAAGTATAAAAACGCTTAATAAGAAAAAGAAAATAAAGGAAAGTTTAAAATACTTTAAAAAAGATTTAAGAAAAGAATAATATAACTTACTTTATAAAAAGTAATATATATAAATTTATTATAAAGTTTATTAAATTACTTTACTTTATATAAACAGTTATTATAAATTAAAAAAATACGATTAAAAATACCTACTTATTTATCCTATAAGAAAATAATAAAAACTTTAAACTTAAAAAAAATGATTAATAAAATAATAATAAAAAAAAACTTAAAAAATATTAAAATATTTTAAAAGATTTAAAAATTAAACTAAAATGTATAATAAATTAAGGAAATATAAACCTTATATAAAACTTATAAAGTTAATTAAAAACATTAACACTTAATAAAGCTTAAAATAAACATAAAAATAAATATTATTAATAATAAAGTAAAAAATTTAATCTTAATTATAAAAAAATTATTAACTTAAAACTATTTAAAATAAAAAGTTAAAAATAAAAACTTATAATTTTATTACTATTATAAATATAAAATAATACTATTATAAAATATTTAATTAAAAGAATTAATAAAAAATCCTTATATGTTATAAAATATTATAATATATTTTTATTATTTTCTTTTCTTTTATTACACTTTTAATTAAACTTATAGTT
Organism: Hypoxylon sp. CO27-5; assembly: GCA_002120305.1. Taxonomy (NCBI): domain Eukaryota; kingdom Fungi; phylum Ascomycota; class Sordariomycetes; order Xylariales; family Hypoxylaceae; genus Hypoxylon; species Hypoxylon sp. CO27-5. The sequence goes on along the minus strand of KZ112507.1, from coordinate 9,685 downwards.
AATGTTTAAATATAATAATTATAAATTTAATAAAAAGGAATAAAAAATTAAAAAATTTAAGTAATAATTAATTTAAAACTTATTAATAAAAGATAAAAATATTTTAAAAATTAAAAGAAAAAAATATATAAGAAAAATAAAAATGATATAACTTATTTTAAAAGATATAAAAATAGCGGTAACTTTAAATATATAGGTAAAATCTTTTAAAAATATAAGTTATTTACATATACGTGATATAATAATAAAAACACACTTTTACTTATTTAATATATGTTAACGTTATTAACGTTTAAACCTTTTAACTTTATATATATTATAACGTATATTATAACTTATTATAACGATAACGATAAGTTATAAATATTAAATATAAAGATAAATTAATAATTAATTAAATAAAATAAAATAAAATATTTTAAATAAATATTAATTTTTATAAATATTTATTTATATTTAATAAAATTTACCTTTAATAAATAACTTTTTATTTTATTTTTTTAAATTATTTTAATACTTTTAATAATTATTACTTACCTAGTTATTATAGCTCGCTATAATAACTATAACTTTTATAATATAATAGTTTTATAACTATAAGTATATGTTTATTAATAAGTGTTACGTATATGTGAATAACTTATATTTTTAAGGGATTTTACTTATATATTTAAAGTTATTGTAAAAATAATAACCTTATACCTTTTTATAAGTAAATATAAGCAATTTTAAAAATAATAAATATATTCCTTTTTTAAATTAACTAATTAATCCTTTTTTAATACTTTATCCCTTTTTAATCCTTTTTTTTAACCTTATTAATATTTAAAAAAATAAAAAAAAATAAAAATAAAAAAAAGCTTTTATTTAAGTCTTTATATTTAATAACCTTAATATTTTATATATATTTTTAAAACTTATTTCTATTTTTAAATTATTAATAAAAATAACTTATTTATAAAAAGTAATATTAAATGAGTTATATAATATTCGAATTTACGTTAAGCTATAAGTAAAATTAAAAAGCAAGGCTTTAACTTCGCACTTAAATAACTTCGCGAGTATTAGTCGTAATGTTATATAATTTAAATAGGAAAATAACTAACTTAATTACGTACATTTTGGTTAAGGTTACACTTTAATATAATATTTATAGCAAAAGTTATTTAAAATTAAACCTAAGGGATTTTTCGAGGAAATTACGTAACTCTTACTTAACATTTTAATAAGCTTAAAACCATTAAAGTAAGTGTTATATAAAAGCCTTAAAAGCTTTAAAGTTAAAAAAAGTGTTATATAAGCTTATTTAAAAACCTTTTAACTTTAATCTTAAATAGCTTTAGTTATAAATATTATATTATAATATAACTTAGGTTAAAATATACGTAATTAAATTAGTTATTTTCCTATTTAAATTATATAACGTTATAACGAATACTCGCGAAATTATTTAAGTATAAAGTTAAATAGCGATTTAATAATAAGCCATTTTAAAAGGCGGTAAGCATATAACGTAGCGAACTTTTTAATATTATATAGCTTATTTAATATTACTTTTTATAAAATTCCTATTTAAAATTAAGTTTTTATTAAAAAACCTTAGCTATTATTTTATTTTTATCATTAAATAGCAATTTTAAATAAAATATAAAAAGCTTTAATTAATTTTTTAAAAATATTTTTTCTTTTAATTTAAAACTTTTAAACCTTTTAAAATTTTTAATATTATTATAAGATATATTATTATAGGATAAACTATTATAAAGTAACCTTTTATAAAATAACTTTTAAAAGTTAAAACTATTATTAGTTAAAAGTATTAATTAAGTTTAAAAAAGATATATATTTTAGTTTTAAAATAGAAAAAAAGCCTTAAGTAATTTCTTATAAAATACTTAAACTTTAAAACTAAAATAACTTAAAATTATTAATTAACCTTTTCTATAAAAAATCTTTTTATAGTAAAAAAATAAAAACCTAAGATATTTAATATAAAGTAAATTACTTATTAAAGAATTATTAAAAAAATTAAAAATATTAAAATTAAAAGGGGTAATTAATTTAACTAAACTAATAATTAATTTATTAATATACTTACCTTTTATATTTATTATCCTTTAATTTTAACCTAAAAAAAAATTTAATGGTAAATATATATTAACATAGTTTAAAAAGATTAAAAATACTTATAATTAATTTTCTTTACTTAATAAGAAAAAAATTAAGGATTTATTAAATTAGGTAAATAAGTATAATATTTATTAAAAAGTTAAAACCGCACTTATTAATAAAATTATTTAAAAAAAAACCAAATAAATATTAAAACTTAAATTTAAAACTTAAAATTTTAAATAATTTTAATTATAATTTTAAAAGCTTAAAAACTTATTTAAAAACCTTATTTTATCTTTACCCTTTAATATTTTAAATTATATTTAAAATTTTTCCAATATAATTATTAAAGTAAAGGAGTTTTAAATTATAATAGTTAAAAAAAAATATATTAAAGCAATTTTTAACCAATTTAATTAATAAGCTTTAAAGAATATAATAATATATTTAAAATTAATATAAGCTTAAATAAAAAAGCTAAAATATAACGAATTAAAAAACCATATTTATAACTAAGTATTTTATAAAATGAAAATAACTAATTATTAAAAATTAAATAATATTACCTTATATAATAAATAATTTTTATAAGGTATTTTAAGAAAAAGTTTAAAGGATTTTTAAAAATAAAAAAAAGTATATTAGCTTTGCCATAACTTTTTTAATTAAGCTAAGCCTTAAAATATTACTTAAGGATAAAGGAAAATTAAAGAATAAAACTAATTTAAAATATATTACGAAATAATTAAACAATTTATCTATTAAATAAATTAATATAAAAAAAGCTATTAATAATTTAAAGGAAAAGGAAAAAGCAATAATTTAAACTATATTAATCTTAATAAAATATATATATATTTAATTATAAGATTTATATTATAAATAAAATTAATATAATTTAAAGATTAATTAAGTTTAAAAATTAAAATATACCTAAGAAAAATACTTATAATAAAGGTAATAAAAGCTTTATAACTTTAAAATTAAATGTTATAATTTTATAATGTTATAATTAAGCCTATTTTAATATAATAGTTTTAAACCTTTTATTTATTACTTTTATAAATTTATTATTATAAATCTTTTAAAACAATATAAAATTATAAACTACCTTATTTTAATTAAATTAAGTAATAATAAAATCCTTTATTATTATAATAATAATAAAAGATATTATTTTAGAAAATATTTAAATAACCTTATAATTAATTTTATTCTTAAAAAGGTAATAAAATAAACTAGGAAAGAACGAAATTTACTAAGATCTTATATTTTAAAATATATATATAATTAAACCCTATTTTAAAAATAAAAAAAAAATTAGTATTTTATTATATTAATAAAATTATAATTAAAGTAAATTAATTTAATCTTAAATTAATTAAATTAAGTAATTAATAAAATATTTTTTAAAACTAACGCTTAATTTTATTAGTTTAAATTACTATTATAAGCTATAAAAATAAAACTATTAACATATTTTATCCTATAAAGTATAAATGAATTAAAAAAGCTATTAAAGAAAATAAAATTACCTTTATAAAAGATATTATTAAAAAGGGATTATAAAATATATATATTAATTAATTAATTAATATTAATGTTATAAAAAAGAAAATAAAATTTTTAAAGAAATTTATTAATGTTAATTATTTTAAAAATATTAATACAAATAATATTTTAACTTAAACACCTTTTAATTAGGCTAAATTACATATATCTTAAATAGTTAACTTTTTTTAAAAAGTTGTTAATAAATTTTAATAAAAAAAGTTAATTAAGAATTTTAAAAAGAAATTTAATATCTTTTAAGTAAAGCTAATTTAATTTATATTAAAATTTTCTAACTTTATAATTTAATACTTAATAAAATTAGCTAAAAGTTAAAAGGTTATATTAAATAAAAAAATCTAAATTATTATAAAAAAGGTAAAAAAGAAAGTAATTAAAAACATAGCCTTTATAAAGAATTAAAAAAAAAATATTACCCCTTTATAAAATAATATTTTTATATTTAATATTTTAAAACTAGTAATAAGGAACCATAAATAATTATTTTAATAAGCTTTTTTATTACTTTTTAATAACTTTAAAGTATATTTTTATTTTTACTTATACTTAATAATATATATAAATCTCTTAGGAAAAGAATTACTAATATTTAAAATAATTAATATAAAAGTTAAAATAATAATTTTAACCTTCTTTTATATTAAATTTTATAACTTGTTAATATATTAATTAAAGTTTACTTAATTTAATTTTAGAAAAGGATTTAATATACCTTATATTAAAATAATAAAAAAGCTTATTTAATTAATTAGCCAATTATTTAAATTTTTAATTTATATAATAAAAGATTGTTATATATTAAGTAAATTATTATTTAAGTTAAATTTTATCTTTTATAATAGGTTAATTTTTTATTTTAAAATGGATAATATTTTTATAAAAATTATAAACTTTAAGTTTATAATAATTAAAGTTTTTTTAACCTTTTATATTATTATTAATTATATTTTAAAAGATTATATTAAACCTTTTATAGCAAAGAAAAACTATTAGTTATTAATTAATAAAGCTTAATTAATGGTAATAATAAGCCTTTTATAAGTATTTTTATAAAATATTATATAATGGCTTAAAAAATATGTGTAAAAATTAACTTAATATATATGTTTTATAACTTAAAGCTATTAATATAAAATACTTATTTTAAAAAGAAAAGAAAATTTACCTTGGAAAACTTTACCTTATAAAAATTACTTATATAAGGTAAATTAAAAAAGAAAATATACCTTTTTAAACTTAAATATAATAATCGAATAATAGCTTTTATAATAAACGATTAATTTAAAAAGGTTATAAAGTAAGTATTTAAAAAAGTATTTAAAAAAGTAAGGAAAAAAGCTAATAAAAAAAACTATTAAAATTATAAAGTATATACCTTATAAATTAATATTATATATAAATTAAAGGTAAAGAAAGTTCACTTTATAAATAATGTATTTACAAATAGTTTTATGCTTTTAAGCTTATTAAACTAAAAGGAAAAGGCTTTGTAAAAAGTTAAAAAATATTTAAAAGACTTAATTATTTTTAAGGTAAATAACCCTTATATAAATATTTTTCTAAGGTTTTTTAATTAGCCTTATAATAAAAGATTAACTTTAAAATAATTAGAAAAAATCAAAACTAAGTTAATTAATACAAAACTAACTAATTAAAAAAAAATTTAATTAAAGTTTTATATTAAAAAGAAATAGCTTTAATATAAAACTTTAATAAACTTAATAAAATTAGGGAAAAAATATCCCTTAATTATATAATTAAAACTGTTTTTTATAAGGTATAATAAGTAAAAGAAATTCTTATTTTAACCCTTTTTAAAGAAAAGGTTAATAATATTTTAAAAAAGCATTTTAAATATAAAATATTTAAGGAAAGTTATAAACCCTTATAAAAACGTTTAATTCGTAGTTAAAAAGAAAAATGGCAAATTAAAGTTAATAAATTTAATAATTAAAATAAATGTTTAAACAATTAAAAACAGCTTTTTATTAAAGGATTATAATTTTTTTATTAAAGAATTTACTATGTATATTATATTATTTTATATTAATCTTTTTTTAAAATATAATTAATTAAAATTATTTATTTTTAGCAAAAACTTAATAACGTTTATAACTTTTATTAAACTTTTAAGGATAATTATAATATTTTAAAGCGTTATAAACTTAATAGTTTATTTTTTAAAAGTAATAAAAAAGATATTATATAATTTAGCTTTTAATATTTATAAATCCTTTTTTAATAATGTTAGTATAAAAGGATTAACCATTAAGTATAATAATTAAAAGCTTTACTTTAAAGTATATCGATTTATTTTAAAATATATTAAAAATCTTATATTTATTCTTTTTAATTTTAAATTAACTAATATTATAGCAAGTATTAAAAAGTCTAAATTTTATAAAGCTTTAGCAAAAATAATAGAATATATTTATAAAATAAATGGTTAAAAATTAAAGATTATAAAGGTATAAAAGATTTTTAAATAAAAAAAGTATTAAAACATTAATAAAGTTTAAGGTTTCTTAAGCTTAATGGTTTATTTTCGAATATAAATTAAAAAATATGTTATTATAACATTATTTTTAATAAAACTCCTTAAAAAAACAAATTATTTATCTAATTTAATCTTTAAAAATAAGTTATATAAACCTTATAATATACCCTTATAATAACTCCTTACCTAATTATTATAAATTATAAATTTAATCGTTTAATTATATTTAAAATTAATATATTAAGTTAAGGATAAAAATATATTATAAGCTAATTTAATTAAAATAAAATTTTTAAATTAATTTATTATAAATTAAAAGCTTAAAAAAAGCTAAACTTAATTATAATGTTATTAAGTAAAAGTATTTAATAATAATAAAATCTTTTTAAAAATTAAGGAATTATATATATAAGGTAAGATTTTTATTAAAAATTAATATTAAAGTTTTAATCATTTAATTTAATAATAACTTTTTAAGCCTTTTAAAAGTTATATTAATAAAATAAATAATATATATAAAGTTATTTAACTTTAAAATTAAACATATATTTGGTAAAAGTAATAAAATTATTAATATATTATTAAAAAAGCTTAACAAATTATTTAATTAAAATGATAATAAATGAAACGAAAACTTAAACAAGTTTATTAATATTTAATTAAATATAATATTAGTAAATTTAATGTTTAAAATTTTTGAAAAAAATTACCTTATAATAATTTGCTTTATAAAAGTTTATTTTATAAAGGCTTACCTTATAATACTTTAATTGTTAAAATAATAGATTAAAGATTTTTAAAAAATCGCTTACTTTTTCACTACTTTAAAAGTTTTTAAAAAATTTTAAATGGATTAATTAAAAAAAGGTTAAAAAGCATATAAACATTTTAAAGTTAATGCTTTAAAATATACCATTTTAAGTAATATTTTTTTAAAAAAAGTTAAAAAAAATATAATATTTATAAGATAATTAATTATAAGCCTTTTAAAAAGGAAATCGTTAAAAACACTTATTTAAATTATAGTTATAAGGGAAAAAAAGCAATTTATAAGTAAATTTTAAAGATTTATTATTTAAAAAGTATATATGGCTATGTTATTAATATGTTAAAATTTTATAAATAATATTAAAAAGTTAAAAGAAAATAATATAAAAACCTAGGAAAATATATAAGCTTAAAAGATATTTTATTTTGTTAAATTATTAATATTTAATATATGTTAAATAATTAAAGTTATAAGGTTATAATTAAAGTTAAGGAAAAGCTTTTTAATTACTTTAAAATAAAATCCTTAAAATTAATTAATTTAAAAAATATTAAAAATTTATTAAAAAGAAAATTATATATTAATATAGCTTATTTATAAGGATTAAAATTAATAATAGCTTAAAATTTAAAAAAAAAATAAATAAGGCTTATAAAAACTTAAGAATATATTAAATTATAAAACTAGCTTATTATTTTTAAGCTTAAGGATAAGTTAAAGTAAGTTATAAATTTATTAAATTAAAACTTTAAAAAGCCATTAAAAGTATTAAAAAAGAATAAATAAAACTATTAAATTTTATAATTTAAGCTAATTAAATTGTTATAAAATATATTAAATTTAACCCTTATAAAATAATATATAAATAATACCCTTTATTATTAATTAAAACTATTATTTTTTTTAATAAATATTTAATTAAAAGGATGTTAAAATAAGGGAAAATTTTATAATTATAAGAGTAAAAATGTTAAAAAGAAATATTAATAATATTAAAAAAATAGTTAAAATAATTTTTAAAAAACGTTAAAAAGCTTTAAAAAAATAATTAAAGGAATACTTATAAAAGAAAAAAAGAACTGTTAAAAAAAAGCAGCTAATTTTAATATATAATATACCTTAATATATTAACATATTTTAATTAAAAAAGTTTTAATATAATTAGCTTAAGCCTTATATAATTTATAAGGTTTAATTAAATAATAAATATATTTTAAAGGAATTAAAAAGGAAAGTCCTTTAAAGTATTTTTGTTAATAATCGCTTTAAACATTTTATTTAAAATAAAAAGGAATATTAAAAGCTAGCTTATTTAAAAAAGAATAAATGAATTATAAGAAAAGTTAGTAAATCTTTTAATTAAAAACTTTAAGGTATTAAATTAATAAATATAAAAGTGTTAAAAAAACGTTAATAACACTTAATTAAGCTATATAACAAAGTATTAATAGCTTAACGTACTTTAAAAAAGCTTTTATAACTAAATCTTTTAAAAATAATTATAAGAAAATTAAATTAACTAACATTAAAAATAAAACTAAAATAAATATTAAAATTTATATAAAAAAAGAAAGAAAAAAAAATATAAGGATTTTATTAATATAAAAGACAAATTTAATTAAAAATTTACGAAATTAACCAATTATTATAACCTTTGTAAAAAATAAAAAAAAAAAAGCTATATTAAAAACGAAAAAATATTTATTATTATATTATATTTTATTTATAAATTAGCTAATATATACTAGCCTTATAATTATTTTAATACTTATATAATTAAAATTATTTATTCTTTTTTTATTATTACTATTTATAATTATTATATTATTTATAAAAGGAAAATTATCTTTTATAATATCCTTAATTAATGGAAAATTTTAATTAACCTTAGCTTATAAATAAGTATACTTTAAATCTTAAAACGAATAAGTAAAATTAATAATTAAAAAATAACAATTTTTATAAATATTATTAAATTTATTAAAAATAAATTAACATTTAAAAAAAAGCTATATTTTAATATAATTAACGCTTTTAAATAATTAAAAATAAATTTTATATAAACAATAAAAAACCTTATTAAAAATCCTATATAATTACACTATAAAACCTTTTATATACTTTTTATTAATAATTATTATTTTAAAATATTTACCTAGTAAATAATTATAATGAAAATTAATATAAATTTATAAGGTATTTTTAATCTTTTAACCTTTAATAAAATGTATAAAAGGTTATTATAAGTTAATTATTTGTTAAAATATTTAATTAATTACTTATTAGTAAAAATAACGCTTAGCTATAACATTATTTAATAAGGTAAATTGAAAATATTTAAGCATTTTTTATTAAAAGTTAGCTAATTTAATTAAAAACTACTTTAAAAAGCTTACCTTATAAAAATACCTTAAAAAGTATATCTTATAAAAACTTACCTTATTTAACATAAAAATAAGCCTTAAAGTAAAAAGGGATTTTTAATATTAAAAAAGGTACAGTGGGGAGAAAATAAAAACGTCCAAAGGGCCTTTTTACACCAAAACTCACCAACTTTGCAACGTTATAACTTAGGATATTTATATTAAAAGGATATCTTAAAAAGATTTCTATTATTATTAATTGTATTTTATATATTTCGGCTTATTTAAATTATTTTTACTATTTTTCTTCGTAAAGTAATTAAATATTAAAAATGACGTATTAGAAAAAACGTAAAATTTGTATGGGAAATG